>WIXG01000264.1:0-113040 GCA_009869945.1 Mesaphorura yosii | reverse complement strand
CCTCTTCCCGTACGCAGTGCTCAGGGTGCCGGAAAAGGCTGACGGCGTTGAGAATTTGACCACGTGGGTGAAGGTGAATGTCCGTCGCTGGGAGGAGGACCATGCCAGCGCCGTGCCCCACCCGCGGCCGCGAAAAGGACGAAAGCCGCCCACCGCCAAATTCGACCCGAAGAAAGTAGAGGCGAAATTGGCGGATGGAGACGTGACGGGGGTTGGAGTGAGAGTTGCAGTAACGACTGGGGAAAAGCGTGCACCGGCCTTTCTTCTGCAGCGTATGTCTTTGGCGATTCAGCGTGGAAATGTGGCTGCAGTGCTTGGAACGTTGCCACGTGGGGAAAGATTTTATGAGATATTTTTATTGTAATGCGGTGTTACATGGTTTTAGTGAGTGCTTTTACTACGGTTTTTTAGTCCCACCTTCCAGTAATTCTTTTATTAGCGTAACTTTATTCTCCAATTCTTAGTATTTAACTTTTACTTTTAGTCCGCTATAGTTTTAAGTCGTAAATTCCTTTAGCCCAATCTCTAATATGGAAAAGTGCAAGTAAATAACTTCCGACCAGCCCGCATCGACAAACACGCAATCAGTCGATCCAACGCCAGAGACAGCAGCTGTTAATTCACCAGTCCCAGACTCAGCCCAATCCGTCGCCGTCAACGCCGAGGAGTCACCGCCTACTCCCAAGAAACTCAAGCAGATGACAATGCAAGACTTCGACTAAAATGCGACCGATTCCATCATTCCATTGAGTATTACATTAATATAATGTACATAATTTTGTTACTCGTTGAAATTGATAGATTGACAATCCACTAATAAATTATTCTAATCGAATGTTCTAGAACACTCTTTCTTCCTTTCTCCGCGTCTGTCTGTTTGTCTTCAATTACCCCATGTGCAAATTTTTTGGACTGCCGTCAGACAGGCAGCGAGTTTTGAATGTAGGCCATGTCAATGAACTGCAGCACGTCGACTTGGACTTGGATTGGAAATGTTCTAACTTAGCTTAATTCCTCGGAAATTCTACTTCCTGGACCGGGAGAGGGCATCGACGTCTTGATTGTAGGACAGTAAACACTAAGCAAAGTAGGCGAGTTAAAGTAATTTTCCAATCAATCGTCAAATCAGTTGGCGTTCGCAAAGGCGTGAGCGAGAATCTTCAAACACGCTTGCAAGAAATCAGATTCCATCAAGGAGAGGAGTGCGACCACGTCTACACTTGTTCATTATCTGCAATAACTTTACTTTGTGTGTATTTAAGAATATGAAGGGTTTTGTTTCGGCTTGTGGCTTGCTCAAGTCTTCTTTTGGGTATGGAATTTATGTGTTTTGGCTTCTTGCCTTTTGCTTTCAAATTTCAATGTGTTACAACTTACAAATTAATTGGTAAATTATTGTAATTGAGTAATTTTCACAGTAGGACTCCTTCACACTCCCGCCCACGCCGCCCCTGACTCCAGCTTCAGCGGCAACGACAGCGACACGGAGCAGCAGCAGCCTGAGCCTGGGCCAGGCTCCGTCAGCAAGAAGTCGTCCAAGTACCCGATGCCCAAGTGGGGCGACTATGAACAGCTTCTGGCCATCATCTCCCAACGCGACAAGTCGTGGGATACGCTCATCAACAACGTGGCTCCCTTCAAGAAGACGGATCCGAAGCCCACACTGCAACTGACCCTTCGTGACCTGAATCTCGCAATGCGGGAGAGCTACAACGGCTTTATGGACCGAGTCGGCCGCAATTTGTTCCCACTCATCCTTGCTTCGGACTACGAGCCCGGATTTGCTGGTGTCGGCAGCACGTTCAAGCTGTTTCTTCGTGATGGGACTGTGAAGCACCTCGCACCCGTGCCGGGCTCGTACGAACGGAACAAGGCGCTGGCCCACATTCCACTGGCTCTTTTCACGATCGTGTCCTCTTACTTCAACTACCCCACGTCGCCAGCCTGGCACGGAGCAATCAGTCGGTATCAAGAGAAGCTGAGGGACTCGCTGGAGGCCGTCAAAGCAGCCAAGTCAAGCCCAAAAGGCTCGGACGACGACCTGACGAAGGAGGAGCTGCACCGCGCCAAGAAGATGCTGCGGCTCGCGATAAAATACACGGAACGGTGCCTGGAGAAGAAGAACGTCCAGCAGAAGCATTTCATGGAGTTTGCCGAGGAGATGGTGCCATACCTGGAAGAGGCGATGAAGGAGGCTGCCGAGACCCAAGTCAACCACGTGTACCCCGCAATCCTGGAGTGGAAGCTGGAAATGGGCGAGGAGGAGTGGGACAAAGTGTACGTGCTCATTCCCACGATGTGGCCCGTCGCGGACATCAACCCGAGAGAGCAAATCTTCCAGAGGCTCATGAAACCAGAAAAGATCAAGACTAACCTGTTCAAAGTGGAGAACGCACCGAACGATGACTTTGCTCGAGCCACTCTTGGCCGTATAATCGGCGATCGGAGCATGGCGCACATTATTTGGGGCGTCAAAACCCCGAGCACTGTTGACCACCTGCTCAGCCTGAGCTCCAGACGTGATTTGGTGGTCACTGCGTGCGAGTTCTCGCTGAAGAAGTTGCTAGACATCGACAAGAAGGAAGGGCACAATGCTGAAGGTGCAGTGGAGGAGTCGAAGTTGTCGAAGGCTGTCTGGACTGAAACTGTGGCACTTGAGGTACTTGAATAAATTATTATACTTGTTCCAAGGAGTTTTGACGCACGCGTACTCGTGCACGTTAGGATTTGTGATTCTGTCAATCTGTTCTTGCTTCTTGTGCGTCGCTGGATAATGCCTTCTCCAGTTCATTACTCAATACCACTTACCACATTCGTCTGCTGGATGATTTCTCGAGCTGCAACTTTGTTTATTGCATGGATGCTGCGAAGCACGGGAGGGACCGGAACGGCCGGAAGTTTTAAACTTGGTTTTTACAGGTTTCACATGCTACAGTACGTGTATTTCTCCTCCTTAATTCTTATGAGAAACGCGTAGCATCGTAATGGAAAAAAAAGCGAAGAATTAAAGCACCGTTTGTGAATTCAGACAATTAACAAATTAACTCAACTCGAGAAACAGGTATTAAAGACTGTCATCGTTATATTCTGTAAGCAAACTGTTCAAGCTGATAATTCCTCCGGGCACTTAAGTCTCATGCATAATTCATTTTGATAAGTTTTGCTGGTATAATCAATTTTTATGTCACTTGCAGAAGACGAGAAGACCGACTTGGAGGGGACTTACATCATGTCTTAACTAACGCTGACACTGACGAAGACGAAGGCCTGCCTCTGCCAAGTAGAAGAGCCGAAGCCCGATGGGACTTCAATTCGACAACTCGACACGATTAAGTGAATCAATAATCAATTAGTGACTAAAGTGATCAGTGAATTAGGCAATATGGCCCTCCAATCAAGCTCATATCGTCCAATTAGCACGTTGCTGATGTTCTTGACGACCAATTTAGCCAAACTCGTCTTTGCTTTGCCGCTCGCCGTCCTCGTTCTCGTCATTCCTTTCCTGTCCATCCCGACCGAAGCCGAGGATGTCACGTCCGCCGCATTTGCGAAGGGTCTCAATGAGTTTGTATACCCTGCCGCCTTTGGCGACTATAACTCAGACAAACTTACCGACATGGCAGTGATAAGAAATGACTCGTCAACGTTCGACGTGTACTTTGGGTCCAATCTTGCCCCTTACATGAGTACCAAATCCAACTTCCACCAATGCCACATGCAGTTTGTGGAGAACGTGAACGCGGCGAGTTTGCCGGTGAAAATCACGGGAATTGTTATGGCAGACTTTACTGGCGACAGTGTCAGTGACATTTGTGTAAGTTTCACGGTGCACAGTGACGGCAGCAGCGGATCGCCGTCAAAGTCGAAGCATGACCAGATCACATTTGTACAAATCTTCAAAGGCAGCGTGGACGCCGCATTCGATTGTCAGACGTCCGCCCTGCATTTGAATGGAAGCACGTCCTACTTGCAGCTGAAAGGAGAGCCGCTTGTCGTTGACGTGAACGGCGACACGATCGCAGATCTCTTCGGGGAAACACTGGAGGGCAAGCGCAAATTTTGGATCTTTGGTGCTGGCGCTGGGCCGCAGGAGTACGCTTTTCAGTGCAGTGACTGTGATAAACAAATTTTAAGTCTCGACTTCACCCAGCCAAACTCCAACGGCTTTGTGGACATGAACGGTGACTTTTCACCGGAGCTCGTGCTCATCTTTGACGGGAAACCCGTGCACGATCCGGAACCAGACCACTACCTGCTCATCCTGCAGATAACTCAGACGGACCCCTACAACCGTTTCGTTTTCCTGCACCCTCTCGAGCCAGTCATCACCCTGCCCAAGCCCCTGAATCGAATCGGAAACCCAATCGCGTTGGACATTGCTTTGAGCGGGCAACTTAGTCTTCTGATTCCAGTTTGCTACGATGGCAAGTGCAAGCGATCGGATTTCCTGCTTTATGATCTGCACGACGGACTCCGTGCGGCAAATACGGAATTGGCCGACGCTGCTGGACGCACGTACGGATTCATGACAAAGGAGGCGGATCCGATATACGGAAGGTCGATCAACTTCTACGTGGGCGACTACAACCTGGACGGATACCCAGACCTCATTGGAACTCTGCTCCAGACGCAAGTTTCCGAGTCTCAGGCGATGAAACGAGCTGTACTCTTCAAGAACACGCCGTGCGCACTGAAGACGGAGAGCGGGGACTGCCAAGAAGGCCACGGGCGAGGACGTCAGTTTGTGCCAGACTTCAAATTCTTAGAAGAATACTCCGAGACGAGGTGCACGTTCTTCTTCGACCTTCAGGAAGATGGGCTGCTGGACGTGGTGATGGTCGGCAGAGGCCGTAACCCTCAACCGTCATCGTCGTCCAAGGGAAAGAGCAAGAAAGACAAGGAGCCAAGGAAGGAGTTTGTGTCGGCGTTCCAGAATATTCCCGAGTACGACGCATACTTTGTCAAGTGGATCGTGACTACGGCTGTGTGCGACGGTCGAAGTGGCGAATGCCCACAGTTTAATGGCGTGCGTGCGCCGGGTGCGTCGATGATGTACTCCACGACGGATCTCAACATTCGGCTGCAAATGAGCCGGGCCACTCAATCCATCCGCTCCCACTTCGCCCTCGACTTCCCGTACACAGTCATGGGCACGGGAACGTCGTCTAACTTTATTGAAACCGTCAGCTTTGGAGTCATGCGATCCACGACCTTCAGCAAGACGCAAATCATCCCGAACTCCATCCTCATCGCCACGCCGCCCAGCCCAGGGTCTGGCGCTCCGTGGCAAGTCAAGACGTTGCTGGTGCCCAGCGTCCGAGGAGCGGTGAAAACATTCCATGCGCTCATGGGCATTTGCTCGCTGATTGGGACCGTTATCTTTTACCTTTGGCTGAAAGAGCGCCGGCAGGACAAACGGTTTGACGAGGAACAGAGGAATAAGCCGATGGGGTTGGCTGTGCGGCTAGCCTGAATCATGATTCTGGTCATTATTCATAATTTAAAATGTTCACAAATCTCATGTAAAGGAATCTTCATTACTGCTACTCTTTAAGGAATTTAATACAGTTTGTTTGTACGCATGTTTATCCTAGCATTTATTCTCGGCTATCTATTGTTTATTTATATTTCGTATACAGTATCGGTTTAAGTTTCAGAACGATGAAGAGCGTAATAAAACGAAGTTTCACATAAATAAAAACTTATAAGTAAGACGGCTCTAAAACTTGCACACTGCGTATTAACCCAATTAAATTAATGGAGCTGCTGAATGGTGGCCTGGTTAGGTTGAAGATTGTCTGTAGTTTTTGGTTTCCAGCAGTTTCTTCCCGCACATGGCACAGATGCCTTTGCTATATGCACAGGGTTGGCAGTAATGGGACCCAACTTGGTGAACCTTCTGCTTGCAAATCCGACAGGGCTCGAATTTTGACTGATACGGAGAAAATCGTGACTGTGACTTCTTGGCTGATAGCAGTTTATTCTCTCCGACCTAAACCAGGAGAAATTCATCACATTAAGCAAAAAGCACGTTAGAAATTCCGAGCTCGGAGCTCCTGAAACTGATTTTTAGCTAGGATAATTGTATCATGTGCTATACTTACTTTCCTTCCTCCGCCTTCCGTCGTATTTCTGGCTCCTGCCTTCCAAGGGTCAGGAGTTACTACTTTTCCGAGCTTCTTCTGGCACGCCTCACACACCATGACGTGCCAATGAATTAGAATTAGACGACGAACGATGTGCGATGCTCCAAATCAAGCTGACCCAAATTCCCAAACTCAGAAAATACCGTTTGCAATTTAGCGAATTTGAGATTCCCACTATTTTCAAAAGAAAGCACGCAAAATGAATGTGAATCATTCTTAATCACTTTTCATGGCAAGGCCTTAGAGTTTCAGCTTCAACAATCATTTTAATCAGTTGCTCACTAAAAATAGTCAAAGCTTTGAATTTTGTATACGTAATATCAACAAATTGCATATCTTTAGTTGTAGAGTGTAGAGTTTGACTTTTGACATGACTGCGACTTTGACAAGATTACGGTTTCAGCCAGGATATGAGTTCTATAAATCAGTACAAAAATGGAATATTGAAATCATGGATAACAACGGTGAGTTGATTGAGATGCTCGACTCGATCCTCGATTGCTGACGGAGCCCTTAATTCAGAATGCGGTGTCGAAACGCTCCAGCAGGAGGGATGAGCCTGCTGCCCCCACACCACCCATCTTGATCTGATTCTGCAGCATCTGCTCAAGCTCGGATGGCGACGGAAGACGGCCGGTTTGCAGTTTCGACCAGATTGGCACATCGTTAAAGTAGATTTCAAACGCACCCGTTGACACGAGCTGGGTTTCGATGAAATTGCATAGGAAGAACGTCATGAGAGCTGCGTACGTCTTATTCTCATTCATCCACTGAATGACGCCCTGTGGAAGTCGAAGAATGTTGAAGAAACTGTAGCTGCTTAGCAGAATACTGCCAATTATCAAGAATTTTAGGACACTCTGAAAAGCACAAATGAAATCAGTGCTTGGACAAGGTTTGATTAGAGATTGACATCGGTGTTTGGAAACTCACAAATATCTGAGCACCAGCTTTCCTGAACGGTGTCGGTGGGTAATTGTAGCCTTCCACCGTCAGCTCTGGATGATGTTCTTGGATAAAGTCTTTAAATTGCTGAAACGAATTGTAGTAGCCGCAAGAGGTACTGAAAAATCAAAGGGAAACACGTTATCAGCATCCGGGATAGCATACTTACTTGTAATTGGTACACTTACCAGTAAATAAATTTAACAAGAGGCCCGTTTACCATTCCCTTTGATATTCTGGAGCCTGGACTATTTGGACCTGTGTCAATGACGACTGGTGGTACTGGCGATCGCTCTTTCTTCTTATCTTCTGCATTATTGGCTACTTCGTCGCTTTCATACAGATTCGATGATGTGCTGGCACTGGAGGAGCTAGGCGCGGTTTTCCAGCTGATGTTGTAGAAATCTCTGGCAATGACTGCAGCCAGTAGCACAATAATGACTAGAATATTTGCTTTGTCCATCGTGGAACCAAAATCGGATTGCAGATGCTGGGGCTGGTAACTCGGGACTCACACTTATTAGCTATAATTTTATAATTGACTCAAATCCAGTGCGAATTCTGTCATAAAATGATGGGAATGATTTTACAAATTAATCTATATGCCAAACGCACTGGAATTTCTGCGACAATTCTTCGCGAACATCTACAAAAGTTTACGTTTCACTAAAGTGGTCTAAATTCAATTTATAAGCGACATCCGAGTTTTGAAAGAGGATCATGAGCGCTGCTTCTGTTGCAGATGGGGCTTTGAGTTCTTTTCTGGTCTTGCAACCAAGCTGCTTGGCTCTGAAGCTGGATTATGTCTTTATCTCTTCGAATTTTAAAACCAGACGTGAAAAAATCAATAATGGCCAAAGATAAGTAAGATAGGACATTGAATTGATTCCCATTTCATAAAGGAATTGATTTGCTGCATTATTGAAGTCATGACTTTTGTTTGGCTCCAATTCGCAAATTGCGAATTGCGAGTCAGCAGTCAGCTTTCACTATTTTCATTGCTCTTGCTTTTCGCATCATAACAATGGAATTACACCCTCTCCTACACAATCGTAACAATAATCGTAATCGCAGCAGCACGGTAGGGAATTGGAGCCCATTTATTGTCGACTTGACAAGATCGTAATTGTATCAGCTCATTGTCGGGCGGTCATAAACTGCTACTGCACTGAACTACTTGAATTACTCTCGAGTCGCGACAGAATTGCGAATTTGCGAAGAAAGTCTCACCCGAGCGTCGAAACTTGAAACTCGACTGTTCTTGCTCATTCATGTGATCAGCGCCTGCGCTGAACAGCGAATTCGTTTATGTCGATGATTATATTCGACATCAGTAGCGTAAGGCACGAATCATCAACAATGTTTGGGTTTTATTGTTGAGGGATAACAATGCCATATGTGAGCTTGAACTGAACTGTGAACACGAACACGAACAGATGCCGACTTTGTGATTGTGATTAAGATGCACGCGGAATGAAGTTTCAATTTCTAATTCTGTAATTCTAGCCTGCCCTGTCTGCCCGCTCAGCTGATTTGGGTGAAACGGTGAAATTTCACCAGACTGCACACCCAAAACAATTATCATTCGAGATTAAGCGCTGAGCATGTTTATTATTAAGCTTATTTCCTGCTGTCATTCGTCATTCCCGTCTGATGAATTAATGGATTCATGAAATTAAGAAGCTGCTACGCTGAACTGTTTTTCCGTTTTCAAACTCCAAACGAGATTAAATCTGTAAACAGTCAGTCATCTGTAATGAATACTGGGCTTGCTTTGAAGGACTGGCGTTACTTCAGCTGACGTTGCTAGACTCTGAAACGTTTCGTCTTGTTCCGGTAGGGGTTTAGGGAATTGGAGCGTGTGATTCTGGACGCAGTGGGCATTTGGGATTTGTTCATTTGCATGCATCGATTTTTCATTCAAATCCCCAAATATCTTCGGTCTCTGACATTGGCCCGGTTCAATGCCGAGCCCAATCGCTTCTCGCTTATTGCAATCGAAGACACAAAGCAGGCAGGACGATTCAAGCTAATGCACTGGAACAAATTCACGCTTTACGTAAGTCACGCAGAGCAGACGCGACAGACGCACGGTCCAGAAATAAGAATAGAGCAGAAATTGGGTTCAATCCGGAAACCTGCTGCTTGGTAAATAGTAAATGACTGAATCGCTCCAATTGGCCTCTATTTAGCCCACAAGAACGTGGTGGTCGTGGTCGCGGCCAAGATCGTCCGTCCGTCTCTCCAGCATCCACATCCAGTTTATTGCTTAATCCCTTGTAATTCATTCCGAACCCTTCCTTTTGTTCGCAGGGAACCTGCTTGCAACCTGTCGTTTTCATCTAAAAATACGCATGTCGAACGCAAACCGGAAAGTAGGGCACGCCACGCCAAGACGAAGACGATGACGCCGAGCCGTCGTGTAGCCGTAGTCGTGCTGCTTTTGCCCACTTACCATCATCGTTTACACTGCGCACACAAAAGAAACGGCCAGTAAGTCCATTCTTCCGCACACAATGCAAATACCAGCACAACAATGCGATAAGTGAATTTGGTCTTTGGTCTTGGTCATGAATCCTGTTTGCGTTTGCTGTTTGGATTTTTTTCTTGTGTAGAAGCTATTTAGTGCCTCGCTCCGATGTTCTGCCCTCCGCCTACCTCAAAATATGCGTCATGCGTGCGTACAAGTGTGGATACAAATTGCTGCTTATTGCTTGTCTTGTCTGACAGTCGTGGCAGGCATATCGGATTGAGTTTAGTTTATGACTGAGTCGAGGGCCTGCTCGAAGCGCGATTCTCGATTTTTTAGTTCCGGATTCCCATTTCAACAGTTTCGAGGGTCGCTTCAAAGGGTTAATCCCATCAAAGGGTGAATTTATTGTTGAATTCGGGGCAAGAATTTATAGAATTGATGGAATGTCATAAAAGGTCAGTCCGGCAAGGCAAAGAAACCCAAGAAGTCCGCTGGATGGTGATCCAATTTGTCCCAATTATCAACGTGGAGATCCTCAACAAGCTTCATACATTGTGCCTGTGCCTTGGCTTAGCTTGTCAAACAAAAAATTGAATGGCGAATGGGAAGAGTGTTGCAAATTGCGAGTAACCGACTGAACTAAATGTGCGCTCAGTCGAGCCAGCGGCGGCACGCCGGCATTCATAACTCATAATTCATGCTTCAGCATCAGGCATCAAGCATCATATTTACTATGCCAATTTGCACTCGCCATCACGGCGTCGGCACGGCAGATTCACTCGACGCGAGACGCAGACGCAATGGGAATTCAGAGTTCGTCATTCGTGAAACGGAAACACGAAATTAACTCACACGGCACAGCACACAGAATAACAATGGCAATTGCAGTTGCAGGGCAGGCGAGAGGCAAATGCAAATACAACGGCAGCGGCAGAATTTCTCGTAACGGGAGTCTGGATTCATTTCAGTTTCATTTTGGTCGCCTGGGAATTTTCCTCTGCGCCCGGCTGGCTGCTGTGCTGTTCGGTTCCGCTGCTTTGTGATTGTGACTCCACCGCCAATGCGCTGTCGCCGTGCTGTCCTGTCAGCAACTGGACTTGGCATTGGTGTGGGCAAGAGCCAGAAACAAATACAGGAAGACAATACAAAGGGAACACCGCCGAAATGCTCGACCCACTGACTACCGACAGCCGACGCACGGAAATTTACAGCCCGGTCCGACCAGTCAAATTGTCAAATCAAGTCAACCTGATTTACTTTCAACAAGGCAATAAACCTAAAAATAGCCAAGCAGACCGGGTTAATTACGAGCCAAAGCGGCAAAGCGCCTTACACGATGGGACATGCAAGATTTTATGACAAGACACTTGTACTCTTGTACAACAATGATAATACGTGGATTTGTGAATCGCAGGACGAAACAGGTGCCCGAATCATGATGATTTAGATCTCACATCCAAGCGAAAAAAAAGAGCCCGACGGAGCCGCAGTCGACAATAAGAATATGGATAAGATCAGAATCCGTTCGATTCTGTTTCAAGTTTCAATGGTGCAGATGTCGACTTCGTTTCACTCATTGACACATGACCGAATTCTTGCCACGTACGAACCCCAGAAAGGTCCGACCAAAGCCAATTTCATGCCACCGCGCCGTATCAGAATTTCTGCTGACTCATTTTTCCGGTACTTTCAAATCTTTGCCATTGCACTGCACTGCGCTGCGTCGTCATCATCATCGAGAAAAGAAACACCCAATTTCCCATTTCGCATTTCGTATTCGCCTTTTGCTGTTTTCCGCCTGCATTTACATATTTGCATTCTTTCGGTGACACTTGGCATAAATCTTGGAAGGAGTTTCATTTCTAGTTTCTTTCGCATTCGCATTGCACTCGTTTAAGGATGCCAACAATGGCGGTGGCAACGATGTTGAATGCTGAACCCTTTCACTACCTTACTCTTACTGTATACTTGCGAACGACAGGCAGTTCGTCAGGATCACAATATTATGGCGCGGCAACAATGTAATGAATGCGTGCGGCGACAACAATGGCTTCTCTCGCTTTATTCCGCTGCTGGGAATTGGTGCATCATTTTATGCATACAAACTACCAAAAAAGCAAAGTCAAGTTGTTCTTGACGTTGAAAATGCCAAATGTGAATGCGAGATCTCAGAATTCCATTTTAGCGTACTCAAACTTGAAATTAAACTCGACAGCCAAACACAACAGAAGTTTGAGTATCCGGTGGAAAGTGACGATTGTCTTTGTTGCTCATCATTTCGTTGTCGTTGTCCCTGTCGTTCCGTTCACGATTCAAGATTTCCCAAGCGCAAAATGTCAGCTGACTCAAATGCATGTGTTTGCATGATAAATGGTACAAGATCTTAATTAAAGCGTAAGCACTGCGAATTTAATTCAAATCAAGATCACGAGCATGCACGGACACAAGGAAGTGTCTTAATTGTGAGAATGAATGAATGGGCTAACAACTGACACAGATTCGGATCCAAAGGCACGACCAAAGCTCAAGCAAAATAACGTGGACGTGGACGTGATTTGTTTCTTTTCTCCTGTGACAATAAATTGCGAACTGCGAATTACGATTAATTCATTATCATTACTGGCTTGCTGATGGTCTTCTTGTTGGTCGCGGTCGTCGCTGTGAGCTACAATTTGACACCTGCCGCTGCATTCCGGTGTTGGCATGCATTGGCCAACATGCTACGTCGTTGTCTTGAATTGGACCACACTCGGTCGGGGTCTCGCTGGGATTTAATTCAGCGTGTGATTGTGATTGAGTGCTCTTGATTTTGATTTCTAATTGCAATCTGCAATTCACAATTCACGTTGTCCAAGTCCAAGATCGATCGATGCTCTCAATTCTCAATTCAGATTGAGTCAAGTGCAAGATCATTGCTTGAATTGGCATTTGTCGCTGCTTGATTGCAGTTTCGAACAGTCGAGTCGAAGTGAAATTAGAACAAGAACAAAATCGCCCTGCGCTGCGCCAAGCCAAACACTTGACAATGGCCACTAATCGTAATTCACAGCCTTATCCTTAACCGAGTTCTGTTCTGCTTATGTTAATGATAATAATGAAAATAATGACAATGATCTGCATCTCATGCGTGTACTTGTACGGTGTTTATTACCATCGCCATCGCCATCGCCATTGGCACCCAACATGGACTAATAATCCCACAGTTGAATGATAATCATTTTTCATTACCACAATCACAATTTACGACTGACGAATTTGCACTCACACTGAATGAATGACGAGTGACCCACAATTGGCCCGGTCGCCTGAGTTTAGCACTGACTCGATCGTTGCTGCCCTGCGCTGCGGTGCGTCTCCATGTGACGCGAATTTCAATCACAGTATTATCGGCTTCATATCAGAAGCCAATCGATACAACTTAAATCACTAACATTCAAGCTACCACGAAACTTGCTTAGACTTACATTCCATTTTTGAGTATTTTTAAAATGAGTCAATGGCGTGATTACACTTTTGGCTTTCTCAATTAAATTAGGCCTATGCCTGTTAATAATTAGGCTTCTTCAGGATGAAGACGAATGCGAACGCTTCTCGACAACGTCGCCGTTGTTAATGAGGGTGTGACATAAGCCGCGTGGCCTGGCCATATTGTTTTGTTTTATTGTATAATTAATGTTTATTAGGTCATCGTCATCTTGCACTGCACTTGTACGATGCCTCATCTTCACCTTCACCAACCACGCCACAACAATTGGCTATTGTACTCCCATGTTTACTTTTCGCCATACGCCGTTCGCCATTCGCGTCCGATGCTGTCCTGTCCGCCTGCCCGCGTTTGTGGCACACGCTCACTGCTCACTCCCCAAGTACGCCAAGCGGCCCAGCCCAGCTCAGCCTGACACAACGCTGCGCGGTAGTAAAAAAGAAATGAAAACCAAAAATTTATGATCTTCTTTTCATCATTCACACGGACACGGCTTTGTTGTATTTGGATTGGTATCTTGGTCACCTGCTGCAGCAGCAAAAGCAACAAGGCGGAGGCTCATCATTTCAAGTTCGCGGTGCGTGGTGCATGTATTTGGGTTTATGTTCCCTTTGATGATGGCTTGGGCTTGGGTTTGGTGTTTGTTGGTGGTAATAAATAATGGGTCATTTATTTACTTAATTAACAGCCAGCACCAGCACCAGCACAGCATTGATGACTGACCCAATTTATTCTGTACACCAGCAGGATCCCTCACTGTGGTATTCATCTTCATCCGACTCTCGGCTCCGGCTCGGCATTGCACTCTGCATTCTGCTACTAATAATTAGCAAGTCATTAACTCGGATGCAAGAGGAGACTCGTACACGCTTTGTATTCTGTATTATAATGTTGACATTCATATTATTATTTATTAAATATTCGCATGATCATCTTCTCAGACTCATCTGCATTCATATTTTGTGTCTTGGTCCTGTCTTGCTCGTCCCGTCCGTCAGTACTGTCAGTAGTGATTTAACCCATTTACACACGCAGCGAGCGTCGACTTCCTCATGCTCGGCCCGGCCATGAATTACGAATGAATGAAGGATGCGACGCGGATGCGGCGGACCCTGCAGCGATTCGCAATTCGCAAGCAAGCGCGTCGTGCAAATGCAAATCTTGGTCGGTCAACATTTAATTGCATCTGCAAATAAAGCTGAATGCTAAACTCGAGTTCGGAATTGGGCAGTGCGCCTGATCACCTGTCAAGTCGAAAGCGCGAGCGCGAAGTATGAACGGCGAGCACGAACAAAAGAAATCTGGATTACGAGTCGAGCTAATTACTTCACGATGAGTTTGCATTTTGCAATTTTTCACAGTCTTAAATTGTAATTAATAACCGCGCTGAAGTGCATTCCGTGGAAAAGCAGAATTTAAAATTTGTAATCCTTTCAGAATCCTCAACTCAAATATTAACTTGGTTAAAAGTGTTTTGCCTGTACTGCTTTGGTTGTGGGTCATAAATCTTGTATTTGCACGTAATCTCAATGCTTTGTGTATTGAATTGTTGTGATTGTGTGAATTGTCTTTATTTGTAATCGCAAGCGCAAATTGTAATCCACGCTGCACCGACACGAATGGGATGCGATGGCAGGGGATCATAACTCACATTTCGCATTTCGCATGCACAGCACATAATCCCACATTCTTGCACTCCATTGTTGCTGGCTGTCAATAGCTTAACTGCCTGGTGCTCGAGTCTTAGTGTAAACACGCCACGCATTAGCAATGTCAATGGCGAAGGTATTAATCTCCGTTACGGTGAATAAGTTACGTGTTACAAGTTACGACTTATTACGAACTTAGCATTAGGAACACGAAGAGCACGATGTGATGGCGAAATGGCGATGACGACGGCACGACTCAATCAATTTCCACGGCCGAGATTCGCTCATTTCGCTCGCAGAGTTCGGGTTTGACGATTGATTGACGAATTGGCACATTGGCAGGCAGGCGGACGTGAGCGTCGACCCTGAATGCAAATTAATGTGCGAAAATCAGGCAAAGGGTTTGATTGGCAAATTGCGGACACGAATTCGGATTCCAGGCCACACCGCGTCGACCGCACTGCCTTCAAACAGCTGAGTTGCTTAGTCACTCGAAATCTTGTTTTTGATCATAAACACAAGCTTGTACACAATCGGAGAATCAGCTGATCAACTCCTGGCGCTTTGAATTTCCTTAATTTTACTTTTATGTCACTGAGAGCTGCCTGCCGTCGAAGCGGTTACCGTTTCATTGGAAAGGAGCTTCGATAATGAAGACTTGAAGATGAAGATCAAGCAAGATAAAAGATAAACAAGACAGCAGAGCAGATTGACTTCATTCAAGTTTAGTCAACCGATTAACCTTTTTCGCGTCCCATTCTTCGTTAGTCATGATCACAGCCAAGAGACAGACGCTTTAATCCCTGTTAATGAGGATGAAGATGACGACGACGATGGCGGAGTAAAAGAAAAGAGTAAATCATGCAGTCAAAGTCGCAGTCGCTGTGTGGCTAAATTTATATACTCTGAAAACGACGAAACAAGAAAGACTCAATGCAATGCAATGCCAGTTGAGAATAATGAACCTTGTCACTCATTCAGTCTAAGGCAAGGCAGTGCAGTGTCTAAGACTAAAGTGGAGGGCTGAGGCATGACATTTAATTAAACCAAGCATGACAATCAAATTATAATGATATCATCATTAAGCAGGTTGCAGGGGATGAAAAGAAGAATTTAACCGTGCTATGTGACATAGTTTAGCATTTAGATTCAGATTCGTTCTCATTACCACACGCCAGAGCACTGCAAACCGGCACCGTTCTTAATTTAACTTTGCCCACTGCAAATTGCAATTAAATGCTGCTGCTGCCTACTGCGTTCAGTGGCCATTCGAAATCAAAACATGCAGTAATTTCGCAAAGCAAAAGACGAATTAATTGGAAAACGTGTGGCGTAACGTAGAGTAAAGTGAAAAGTCAATCTGAAGAGGACTCAAAGCTCCCGATTTGCGAGTTGCCGAACTGGGAGCCACAATTTTTTAATTCACGGAGCATAGCTGGCAAAAATCTGCACTGCATTTCTCACGTACCACATAATCGCATAACGTACGTACGTATTTTTTAGGGTGAATTCCTGTATCGCACCATTTTTTGGTATCTGCTCCACATTTTTAATTCCTGCAATTTCAGGAAGAACCGTTGCCATTTACCATTGCATGGCATGGCAAGGCGGGCTGCTGCTGCTTCAGAGGAAGTGCGAATGCGAGGGTCGTAAAAATCCCACAAAATGCGATAATAATTATGTAATAATCTGGGGAACGATAATGTGGAGCACGTACGACCGAGAATAAGTGCGATTACGTGCAAAACAAGATTTACGTTCGCTCGTGCGAGCCATGCCACAAAAAAGCCTGGCAGTGGGCAGGCTTTTTCCGTATTTCTTCAGCCGTGTTTTGTTTTCAATATTTGGCGACCAAAATGTTGTGTTTTGCCTTTTGCGGGCATTGAGCGCGTCGCTGCGGGCATCATTCGTGTTCATCAACGCCACTCACCTTCGTCTTCACGCTGACGCGACGTTTCTCGGAGTCAGTGTCATTAATCACTCATTACGAGCACGACTGGCTTCGAATTCGAAGTCGCGTATTTACCGAGAAGCAAGCAAGCACCGGAATTAGGGCAGTAGGCACCTCATCTCATTTCTTGCGTTTTGCGTATTTACACATGAAATCGCATTCGCTCTTCGCATTATTAATATTTGCTCATCGTCATCGTGGTGGCAGCGAATACAAAAATGATGTGAATGTGAGCCGTGAGCACAAATAGTCAGTGTAATGGAAGAATGGATTGCGAATTCATAAAGAACTTCTTACAGATCCTGCACTGCATTGCAATGCACTGCAGTAAATAACATAATCTTTGATCTCTTTTCACTGTGTGTATCTCAGAATTTTTACACCTGTAACATTGCGAATCGCGAATCATCGCCCCGTCTCTTCTTGCGACTGTGACTTGCTATTGCATTGCCATTGTGAGGCTTACGTATTTGGCATTTAATTGTACGATACGATTACAGTCGTAGATTTTCATTTTATGAGCCCCGCGAAGCCCTCCGATGAGCGATGAGATGCAGTGCATTGCATGAATTACACTGACACACTACCCAACTAACGGGACTCTTTCATGTGTGTGTGCATGTGGATCTATTTTTTGCCCAATTTATTTCTGTAAATACTGCATACCTTCATTCTACGCAGGTAAGGCTCACATGCAAACACAAGCTCACGTAAGACGCAAGACGCAGAGTGTTAATGTAGTACCTCTCTTAATGAGTCTTCTACCTGTCTTCCCATTTTCGCCTGCGCCATGCCGTACGCGAGAAAGCATGTAGGTTAGTGTTGGCATCTTCGCCTTGGTCGTGGTCTTGGCTCGGTTTTGGTTTGGGATTCTTCCCCGAACGACGAACGACCAAATGAATTTATAATTGCGGTGGTACGAAAGGAAAACGAAACACTGTACGCAGCATCGAGAATTCTACTTTTACCATTGGGATTGCACTGCACAAGCACTCAGTGCTACAAGAATTCGTACATCCTGTTTAAGTATTAATAATAAAGCAATAGTAATAAAGCAGCGAGCCCATGCTGCATGGTTTTGGTTCGTGATGCTGATGATGGCGATGATTGTTGTACCATATTCTTAATCTTAATTCTTGGTATGGCGAGGCGGCTTGGCGGTAGCGTGGCAGCATTAGTAGTGCATAGCAGCGTCAGCCTGAGTTGGGCAGAATGGGTTCATGATAGTAAAATTCTGAGCCGCCTGCGTCTCTGGGTCAGTCATACCTCGACGTTGGCGCAAGAAAGGCAGTAAGGCAGTCAGGACCCAACCAACCTAATTTTGGACAATTGTGACGGGGCTGCGGTGACAGTGACAGGAAAAGTGAACCGTTTACTTTCTTCGACTCGTAGTCAGGGCAGGCACGGAACAGAACGGTGACAGTGTCTCAGTGTTTCTGATCCCGGAAGGAGACTGCAAAGGCCCACTGGGTCAGTGTGCAAAGAAAATTAAAGCAGTGTTTTTCGTGACGAATTAAGAAAGACGTCGTGAGTCGAGAAGTGAATGCATCCTGTGTTAAATTGAGAGTACAGGAATTCAGTTTACATTTCGGCAAAATTCTGAGAAATTTTGTAACCTATTTTGGAGAATTTGGATTTCCAGGTGAGAATCACAGTGCCAGCGTTGAAATTAATTGACTTAAATTCACAATTAGCTTGAAAAAATTCAATTTTCAACAATATTTGGGACGTTTGGACTTGAGAAAGCCGATTTGATGGACAGCGAGCCCAATTCATACTGTCTTTACTCAAAATTAAGCATTATGCAGTGGAACACAACGGAGCAAATTGATTGACTTGTCAACTGAATTACACGGTTGTGGTTGACTGAGTCTGTCAATCGCAGACGCAGCCGCTCTCGTCTCGTTTCGCATATTTTATTGTACTCGTGCCGCTGCGATTTTGCAATTCTGCACCGCGCTATTTTTGGGTACAGCTCAGAAATAGCAAATTGAGTTAATCGGTAAAAGTGGAGATAATTCAAGGAACGCAATGATCGATGACTGGCAAATTCGAAACGCACGTCCATCGAATCGATACTACGCGCAATTGGATTTTTTGCCTTAAAACTTACTTTTTCCTTTAACGAGGAGGAAAAGACAACAACAACAATGAGAAGTGTTATACAAAAAAAGACATAGCATTGGCACGAGCCAGACTGCCGAAGCGCAAGGCAAGTGGTCAAACCAGTCTGAAAGTCCCGATTCATTTTTTTACTACACTGCGAGTCAAATGTCAATTCATTGATACTCACTACCGCTTTATGAAAGGGAACTTGAAAATCCACCTGTTTGAGTTATGAATTCTGACCTGTATGATCTCATACTCGTACACTCGCGCACTTACGCGATGACATCACAGTTCATTCATTTCACTATTCATCATTCAACCTCGCCTACCTGCGTCCAAGTGAAAGTCGGTCAGTCACCAGTCGTCTAGCCCAGCGTCCGGGATTCCATTTAAAGACACTACCTTCTTGCGCAAATTCCTTAAATATTGACTAAATGCTAAATGCTAATTGCTAATTGCCACATTTCCTCTGAAGCATTTTCTGTATTTGCATTTCAGGGTCCAAGAGACGCCAACACCAACGCTAAGAAGGAATATTAGAAAGTGCGTCCGGCATTGACATTCATGCCTTGAGAGCTCGTCGTTTGTCGCCAGTGCCAAACACCAATCCCATCACGTTTTGTCAGAACCTCAACCATGACCAGCAGCACCAACACGCTGCATCAGCTGACGACGAGCATCGAGACCGACGCCAACAACAACTCCGTGTTCACGTACTCGCGAGTCTGTCCCTCCGCCGGCGGAAACGGCAACGGCAAGCACGGCTCCAGTCGCAGTGACAGCACAGCCCCACGTCCCAGCGATTGTTGCTCACAGACCTGCGTCGGCTCTTCACCCTCCAAGCAGCAGTCCAGAGCCACGACAATGCTCAATCTAATCGTAAATAAGTGCACGACCAAGACGACGGTCTCGGCCTCGGCTGCAGCCACGGCGGCCGGATCCGCAGCCAGCAGCAGCAGTCCCAGTAATGTGTCAAATCGGAAAGGGTCACGACCCTCCTCGACCACTCTGTTGTCCTTATTCAACCCCTCTTCATTGCTCGCACAGTCTTCCGTCTTACTAGTCATCATCTTCATCAGCGTAAGTCCAAACAAGCATTTTTGCCTCTTTTGCAGGTTTTTCCATCGTCAAATTGCACTGCGAATGCCGAAATTGCAGGTCGCAAGTTTCTCTTTTCTCAGTTTGCATTCGTACGCGAAATTCATTGAAATTGAGATCTGTTTTATTGTGAGAATGAGAATCGTAATGCGGCAGCAACAGAAACAGCGGCGCAGCGGGCAAAGCCAAATTGGAGGCAAAAGGCTTTTGATCATTTGATCTCGTTCGCAGCGAGCCATTAGTTATAGTTTCCATTTCTCGTTATCCTTATCGTTGTCGCATTGTTGTGCACTTGCCACTGCCTGCCGAATGTGGGCCATGTACGATTGTCATTGCCTGTTGCGGCTGCTGAGCTGCTGTGAAGTTTACAAGCAGAGATTCTTGTCTCTCTTGTCAGAGGCAAAGACCCAATTTTTATTTTTATCGCCTTTTCTCAGCTTCAGCCTGTATTTTTGTATTGAGATGTGAGATTTATTCGTTTAATCTGTTCTGTTTACACTGCATACTTTACACTCTACACTTGTTAATTGTACCACTTCAGCCAGGCTCAAACTAAAACTCAGCTCAACTCAACCCGTAGGCCCGTGCTGGCCCACGAGGATTTTGCATTTTACGGTACTTTGCGCTTGCGCCGGTCTGATCTCCATCACATACAAGAACACATGTAATAATTACGAGATTCTTAAGAATGACATCCCATAATTATAAAATATGCGTACGCGTACGGCAGCATTATTATTATGTAAATTCTACCTTGGAAGAGTCCGCAGCCGCTGCTGCTGTTCTAAATGAGTATTTGCATAAGCATAAGCTGGTCATCGTCATCGTCGGTCGTGGAATCTCGAATTTGAGTCTGCATTACATGATCGTAGATCGCATTATTCAGGATCAGTGCCCACTGCCCAATGTAACCGTGACTGCCTAGCCTGGTCTGGCACTAATTTCACCGTCGCCTCTTTGAAGGATGCATAATTCCCGTTACTCCAAAAGGTCCAAGCCCGACCAAGTTTGAAATTGGATTGTTGTCTTTGCCATACATTCAACATTATACCCATTAACATTGCTGTACTCGTATGGACTGACATTTCAATAGCATTGTTTATGTGTGTGTATGATTGATTGGACATTTGCCTACGTACGCGTACGTACGCTCGCATTTACCATTTACCACATTCGACATTTATTGAACCACAGCTCAGGTAGGCAGGTAATTACAGTCAGTGTTTACCACACTGCATTGTTGTGCTCGCCACGCTGCAATGGCCCCAAAGGCGAAAAACTGTTGTTTCCGTCTTCGTCTTCGTCCGTCCCAGTCGGGCTGGAATTTAGGTCAGTTTCGGAAATAAAATGCAGTGCAGTGCAAAGAAAAAGGCAAAAGAGTCCATTCGCAATTCCGTTATCGTTTATTGCCAGTCCGGCCTCGCGCAGTGAGTCGTTCGTCAGTGCAGTGGACCG
Source organism: Mesaphorura yosii (assembly GCA_009869945.1). Taxonomy (NCBI): domain Eukaryota; kingdom Metazoa; phylum Arthropoda; class Collembola; order Poduromorpha; family Tullbergiidae; genus Mesaphorura; species Mesaphorura yosii. The sequence goes on along the minus strand of WIXG01000264.1, from coordinate 91,730 downwards.
GACACAATCCCTTAAGCCTTTACCTTACCTTTGCCTTCGAAAGTGCTCCGTTTCCGTTTTCTTTCTCATTCGAATTCTCATATTTTACTTGAGCACTTGAAGAAATGCGTGACGCTGGTGCTGACGCAGAAGAAAATTCCAACGCAAAATGCACACACTTTTCATAATTCATAACGTGTGATTAGTATGCACATACAAATTTGTCTCAATTTCGTGCGAGAACGTACAAATTACGCGAACAGTGAAGAAGGAAAGTCTGCAGCGGAATTTCGAGCATTTTCGCGTACAATGCAAGATGCCAATGCCAATAACGACGAGTCGAGTGGCGGTGACGAGTCGCTAATTTTCGACACGCGTTTCAGAATTCAATGTTAATTTCATCCTCCTGCATTTGCATTTATATTTGCTTTCGCATTATAACTCGCTAATTTAATTCCTCTGATGAAAGTCACTCGCGAATTACAAATATGCGAAATTTTGGTCCAAAATCGCGTGCTCTAGAAAGAGAAAGCTCGGCTGCCGTGAGGAATTAAGAATAATTACGCCCTGCCTGGCCTGGCGTATGATATGCGTAATGAGAATAGAAATTGAAATTAAATCAGTCGCAATTATTTGGAAACCCCAAAACGCAACGCAAAACAACACATAAGCACAGAAACGTAGTACAAAGTACAAAGTTGATAGCGATGGCAGGGCATGGTTGAGTGCGCTAAATGAATGACAAATTGTGTGGAGACAATGAATAGAAATTGAAATTGCAATTGCAATTGCCGCACAAAAGAAAGGTGGAGACCCTCAGCTCAGCCAGCCACTCTCGATGACTTTGTCGTTGTTGTCTTTGGGCCTGGGCCCTTTGTCTCTGACGATGATCTTGAGTCCTGGTCTGAAATTAATTCAAATTCGATTGCATTACATTGAAGAATTGCAGAGCACAGGCAGACTTGGACGTTTCCTTGATATTTCTTGAAATTCATTGAAATCAGACGCGGTCTGACGCAACGCACGTGCATTAAGCCAAAAGTCAGATCCGCGAGTATTAAATTACTGCATTGTATTGTCTAATTTTGACTTGATTTACTCGTATTCATTGCATAAGGCCCACAAATTAACCGCTGCAATGCAATTAGCCAACCTCACTCAGGCTCAGGCTTTATCAAAATTTATAAAAATGGCCCAAAATTCAATTGAGCTCGGTTCAGGCTCAGTCTAAGAAAGGGCTGCTCTGTAAGTTTCAATTACTTTGACTTGAACATCGTCGCAACTCGCAGGTACTTTAAAACTTAAAAGGCTTGAAAGTAGCCCGACTCAGTCCGCTCGCTTACTTAATCAAAATGCCAAGTATGGCTTTGTCTTGATTGAGACTGAAGATTGAGCCCGGAGATAGCTCGTGCATCAATTTATCACTCAAATGCACTGCCCCGCATTGCTTTTGCTTTGTGACGGGGCAGGCGCAGGCGGCGATTGTTGATTATTTGCGAATGAACTAGATGATTGATGAACCCAGCTACAAATTCATCTTCATCTTCGCTGCAAACTGCAAACAGCAAACTGCAAACACGTAAATATAGAATTACAATTACGATTGAAGTCTCATTTCGTTGGTTCGCGTTTGCGTTTGTGTTCTGGTGGCCAAGAACAAAGGAGCCTGCCAGCAGCATCCCAAATCAAAGCCAAGAAGATGATTGCTTTGCTTTACTTTGCCAGCCAGTAAAAGGACCACAAAGATGATCTATTTAGATTAAACCACGATTATGACTATTATTATGTGTTCATTCTATTTAGTACGTTAATGACTCTGACTACTGTTTACTTACTTTGCTGGTTGCTTCTGAATCGCTTGCTCTCTGCTTTGGTCTGGTCGGTCAGAATTCTTAATTAAGAATTTATTACACAATGCAATGCAATACGCTGTTGGAAATGAGGTCTTCTTTAAAATTCTTGCTTCAATTTGCTTGAATTGAGTTGCAGAACTGAGATAGCAATTTTATAACTGGACTTTTTCAGTGCGAGTAAAGACAATGAAATGCACGCACTACTTTCTTAGGCATCAAGCACTAAGCAGCACTAAGCACAAGCACAGGCGCGTAATTATTACACAAAACCAAAACTAAGTCAGTGCGGCGATGCCGCCGCCTTGCTTCGCTTTGCTGGTTGACCAAGCTTGCATGACCGAGAACAATAATAATCGCAATCGCGAAATCACACAACAAATTTAATAATTTGGATTAAGGCTGACATGCGAACGAGCGAGAATTCATTGTTGTTGTGCGGCCCAACGTCCAACAATGGCCTCAGTCTAAAGAATTTAGAGCAATCTGCACTTAAAATGTAATGCATGTTATCAAACACGATGCGGCACGAAACGATGAAGTTCAAAATCCTAGCTTACTTTGGACTCCGACCTGCCAAATTCTAAGATTTTGCGAATGCAATTTTGTGTCTTTCAGATCGTTTCTTGTGACAATTCAATCACCAGCAATAACCTCAACAATCACAATGTGGGCGGGAGCTCCGCCAACCCTGCCAACATTCCGGACCAGATCGCGATGGCCGCTGAACACCGAATCGGGCACGGAGGAATTCCGCCGGGGTACGGCGCTGACGACAATTGGCCACTGCAGACGGCGCACGACATGCCGCAAATCAAAATTCTGCAAGTGCAGTGCGAAAAGAGTCACATGCGAGTGAATATCGAGTTCGACCGTCCGTTCTACGGGATGATCTTCTCCAAGGGCTACTACTCGGACCCTCACTGCGTGCATCTCGCCCCGGGCTCCGGCCACCTCTCAGCCACGTTCGATGTGTACTTGGATGCGTGTGGCATGTCTTCGTCTGCGAATGGCAACTCAATCTATGGGCCAGCCCCATCCGGCACCTTCGTCGAGAACACGATCATCATCCAGTACGACCCGCTGGTGCAAGAAGTCTGGGATCAGGCACGGAAACTGCGCTGCACGTGGTACGACTTTTACGAGAAGTCGGTCACGTTCCGCCCCTTCCAAGTTGATATGCTCCATGCAGTCACAGCCAACTTCTTGGGCGACAACTTACAGTGTTGGATGCAAATTCAGGTACGATGAAGGCTTTTTATTTCTTGTATACAGTTATAAGCATCTTTGCTAATGAACCCGCTCGCCTTTCAGGTCGGCAAAGGCCCGTGGGCTTCTGAAGTTTCTGGAATCGTCAAAATCGGCCAAACAATGACGATGGTGCTGGCAATTAAGGACGACGAGAACAAGTTCGACATGCTAGTCCGCAACTGCGTGGCTCATGACGGAAAGCGAGCGCCCATTCAGCTCGTGGACGCGTACGGCTGTGTGACTCGACCAAAGATCATGTCTCGATTCCACAAAATTAAGAATTTCGGAGCTTCCGCCTCGGTTGTGAGCTATGCCTACTTCCAGGCGTTCAAGTTCCCGGATTCGATGAACGTCCACTTCCAATGCGTGATCCAAGTCTGCCGCTTTCAATGCCCAGAGCCCAAGTGCGGAGGTGAAGATGTGTACGCGCTCGGTGGGCCCGGAGTGCCTGGTACGTATTAAAATTGCCTGCAAGGCTGAAAAATTTATTTGGCGCACTAGAAAGAGGAGTCCTTCATTCTGAATTTGCATTTCAGATCCACGAGTTCCACACGGAGCGTACTCTGAGGCCAAGGAGACCGTCGCGGCGCCACCGTCCACGATTCCAGAACCACACGGCCAGAATTCGGAGCCGGTTTCCAACTCAATCGTCCAACCACCTCAGCCTCCACAGCCACAGCAGCCACAGCAGCAACAGCAGCAACAGCAGCAACAGCAGTACATTATCAACCACCATCCACAGCATCAGCATCAGCCAATGCGTGGTCCACCACCTCCACGCCCATTCCCACCACCTCAGGGCTACGCCCATGGTCACGGCCACCCGTACAACAAACCGATCCTCGCCCCGATGCCCCTGCCTGGCAGCCCCAGCACGATCATGCTGCCTCCAATGCCGGCTCCGGGCTATTCGTCCGTCAAGCGTGAAGGCGTTATTCTGGACGATGAAATCAATAATGGCAATGGTAATGCTGCGAATGGAAATGGGAAGCAAGACGAATTGATGGAAGAGGACGACGAGGATGACGAAGATGAGGAGCCCTCGTTTGCGGCTTTGGGCGGACGACCACGCTCAGTCGACTTTGACAAGGACAGCAGTCAGCAGAGAATGAAGCGATCAGCAGCGGCCGAAGGACAGGACCAAGATCGGTACTTCGTGGTGCACATGTCGCACGTGTACAAGCGAGAGGCTCAAGAAATGACTGATGTCGAGACTACGCGAGTGATTCAGGTAAGAAATACGCAGACGCCGACGCGAATTTTCATGCTTGCACTGCGAGGTTGCATTTAGCATTTTTCTAATGTGAATTTGTTGCTGCTTGCAGGTCGTCGCTCCAGGCGACGTTGCCTTCAACTTGAACGGAAACTCTGGCTCGTCCGGCTCTGGCTCTGCTGAAGAGGAACAGCAGGATTCTGTTGTCGTCGAGAGTTCTCTGCGTGGAGCCGAGATCGACGGGATCTGCATGTCAGTCTCTTCTTTTGTCGGTGGGCTCGTGATGCTCCTTCTCCTCCTCGTCGTCGCCTCCCTCGTGGCCGCCTTCCTCTTTGTGCGCGTCCGCTCAATTCATCGGAAAACAGCAGTTTATGCGGGCCCCGTCGTTTCGGGGTATGACAGCACAGAGTATTTGAAGCAATCAGTAAGCTAGACGCTATACTAGGAACCTAATTAGTGAGTATTAAATATTTGCATGAGATTCTATTTTTGTTAACGGATTTCTGTTTCACTGGTTGAAGTTGGAGTTCGAGTTTGATTTTGATCGGCTGGCTGTTTATTAGTTAACTCTTGATTAGTTAAGTAAATTGTTGCAGTATTTTGTATTTTCGTGTTTCATGCTTTGAGCTAAGATTTTTATGTTAAGACACTATTTTTGTTACACAAGCTTAGGTCAAGGCTTAGAGCAAGAATTTCTAGTGAAATTACACGTAGAGTTTTCTAAACTCGTCTCGGAGGGCAGAGCGGTAAAATTCATAGTGTTAAGTGCGCTAAGATAAGATAATTAAGGTTAAACACACGTACTTCATGTGAGTTTTGTGTTGAAGTCCCCGAATGAATGGATTTTGTATGCTGTGCCGTGAGTGCTGAGTGAGTCTCACTACATATTTACACTGCTGCATTGTCAATGAGCTTTTCCCTGATATGACTGTAACAAGAGAAATGAGATGACCAATTACATTTAGATTACAGTTGTTTAATTCCCGCTCGTGTACGGATTTATTAATTGAATACGCAGTTGAGTTAAAAGTTAGGCAATTTATAGAATAAAATGCAAGTAATAATTAATTAGGAGGGGTTTAGCATTTAGCTGATATGTATACTTATGCACGTGACTAATTAGCAACTAGCGGCTAGCCTTACACTACGGACATGAAGGAGAAGTATTAGTTAATTAGTTAGTGCAGTACTTATTTGGACGAAGATAATAAAACTATTCATAGAAATTTCTCGCAATCACTTTTACTCAAACCTAAAATTCAGCCAACTGTTGAACTCTCGAACTAATGACATGACCCTGACGGACGGAAAGCACATTTTAGACGGATTGGCCACATTTAATTCATCACTCATACAATCTGATTCGCTGAGTGATTTGTGCACGGCAGATGTGACAGTTATTGATTGCTTGGGCACACGTTCGGCAGGCAGTGTGTCCACATGTGAACGCAATCTTACGCTTACGTTCCAGGCAAATGCTGTAAGGTGGTGTCGGCCCAGCTGAAGCAGTATAATTGTCTGATTCGTTCGTCTGATGTGGATCATTGACGTTGCGGCTAAGTTGGCTGAGCAGTTGCTAGTGGAGAAACGCCTGAAGTCATGAGTTGCTGGGGAGTAGAAGTATTCGTGGCCGCGGCTCCATTCACTCCACCCGCCCCAGTTGAAACGGCCACCAGAACACAAGTAATAAGATCCGTGTTGTTGTTTAGTGTGTATGACGCATTTCCAGACAGGGTGAGTGCCCCGACGTTCCGGTTGTCCTCCATGGGCTCCATTCTGCGAAGGTTGCCAATCTACTGGGGCAGATCAGAAAACTTCAAAGCTCGGAATTCTTTCAATGAAAGAAATGCAAGTAGTTTTGGTCTTACAAATATGTTTTAACAGTCGAAGGCTAAAACTAAGACTGAACGAGGATAAGAATGAGATAGCCAGTAAAATGAAGCATTTAACGCCTGATGCTTTGATGATGATGCCTTGCCTGTTGCTTTGTGTCAGAGATGCCTTTACCGCGTGCTAAATACAAATAACCAAATTGAGACAACGATGACGGAAGAGAAAGTACTAAAGTACTGACTTTATGTCCTGATCATCTGGTGGAACCAGTCTGCCAGTGCATTGAATTATTGGGCTTTGCTTTGGTTCTTGCCCGTAGCCGTAATTCTTGTTCAGCACACACGATTCACGATCCGATATTCGTTCTCCCGACTGGCTGTGGGTTAGCTGTACAAAGGCCGACCAATCCTACTTTATTACCTCATCCTCATCTGCTCCGAATTCGACTTCTGAATAGATTGAGATCTCTCACCGCACCGCACACGCTCTTCATATTTATAAGTAGTCTGTCGCCTTGTAAGACTACTTCGTGTGCAGGTCAAGGGCGACATTCCATATTGCACGTTCCATTGAACCATCGTAATTAATTTCATTCCATTGCAGTGTTTGAGTCGCGTCTGCAGTAAATTAACAAATAGTCAACTGAAACAAGAGTGATGTCATCCTGCTGCCTTTCTGCAGCAGGCCAGCATAAATAATCAAATTCTTATTTACATCTTCAGTTCGCATCCGCTCTTCTTCATTGTCCACTGACCACTGTCCACTTAGTCTACAGTTGTTGTACTTTATGGTTCTTATTATCGTGGAGTTGGACAGTTAGACTTGGTTACTCATCGGACTAGAAGCACTCGCCGTCGTTACCGTTAACAGCATTTCGTAAGTGACTAATAAATAAAACCCGTCCCATCCTGGGGTTAGTATGAGTCATTGCTAAAGTCAAAGCTAAGACCCATAAGTCAAGTCAAGTCCAGTGAGGGTCTTATCTTGGCACTCTTCTTGTTAAAGAAGAAGACCTTGCTCTTGGTATGTGAACCGTGTTAAACTAATACTTCTCGATTTTCTGGTTTGTAAAGGAATAAGACGCTATTGGCGATGCTGAACATGTGACGGTATCCAAGATCCACTACTTACTGCAATGTTGATGCAAGCAACAGTATTAAGAAAAGGAATGATCTCACCATGTGCACATTGAACTAACTACGGGCACGAACAATGCTAACCTAACCGCAAGAAAAACAAGATTAACTACTGTTCTACTATTCATCTTTCAACTACCGCTACATTTGCTATTTGGCAGTGGTTTTAAGCTTCAAGTCATTTCCATACATCTAGTCAGTCTGGCTCTAATAGTGGAAACAGTTGTTCCATCCTCAAGACGGAGATCAAGGGATTTGCTCGACTTAAGAGGCAGACCATTACCATCTGCGTCCGAATGGATTGAGATCACGAGCAACCATCCGCTGCACGATGTTAGTCAGTTCCAGGCAACAGCCGGGCAACAACAGGAAGAGGAGGATGTCCACTTTGAACTGATACTACCAACGACCATTAAGAACCGAATTAAGACTGAGACAGGCAGCAGCAGTAAGAGCGCTCGTAGTCGTAGCAGTAGGATCAACGCCAGGATGACCAACGAAGAGAATGATCGTGATCGAGGCGGTGAAGTACCTGAGTCCGGTGTCAACGGCACTGCAGGCGCTTCGTCGTCGTCCACTACGCCCGGAGGTCCACGTCGAGGAATACTCAAAACGACAAGGAAAACAGATGGATCTAGTCATTATCTCCCGCCTACGGCGGGCGTTAGTCTGAACGTCGATCCAGACGATTACATTCGTGAGGAGAACGAGGACGAACTGATCGCAGACGATGACGACGAAAATCTTTTCGATGATCACTCCTTCGTCCTCCCCGACAATCCCGAGGACGACAAGCCGCTCGTGGACGTGGATGTAGTCATTTCGCCAGGGGATAGGTACTGGGTTGTTTATCTCGCGTTTTACTTCCTGGGAATTACGACGCTCCTGCCGTGGAATTTTTTCATCAATGCAGATAAGGTGAGGAAGGCTTTAATAAATCGACCCAGCTCATTTCCGTAGATTTGTCAGTTGTACTGATCGATTTCATAATTTCCTTTCCAGTACTGGATGTACAAATTCCGGGACGTTAACGCATCGAGCATCAACGACACGAACGCCTCATCGCCAATGTCATTGTTGTCGAGTCCACATGGCAAAACAGAGTTCCAGGCGTCCTTCACGTCGTACTTGGCTATTGCCAGCAATGTCCCGGCCACAATCTGTTTCGTCATCAACATGTTTGTTGCTAAATAGTAAGTCCGTAGCAGTAACTTGTGCTTAGTGGAATGTACTGGGTCGCTCGGCTGCTCAGTGCTCGACAAGTGTTCCTAATCCTTAACTTTACGCTTCAGCATCGCAGCCAAGACGAGGATGATCGCGTCGCTGGCCATCACACTCATATTTTTTGTGTCACAAACTGTCCTTGTGAAGGTTGACACGGACTCATGTAAGTTAATCCCTGCCGACTATTTTTTGGCAAGATTCTCATTAGTAATCCAATTAATCCCTTTGTAATTGTATTTCGTTCTTTAGGGCAACTTGCATTCTTTCGCATTACAATGGTGACATGCGTCCTCATGAACTCGTTCTGCTCCTTCTTTCAATGTGGACTGTTTGCCGTCATTGGAAAGTTTCCACACTCGTACACAACTGCGACAATGTCTGGCCAGGCGCTGGGTGGAATTTTTGCGGCGGTTGCAAACATAATCTCCATCGTGCTCGCAGCTGACGAAACGACATCGGCATGCATCTACTTCATGTTGGGCTCCGCCTCGCTCCTAATCTCATTCCTTATCGTTTCGTTCGTGCTCCCGAAACTTTTATTTTACCGGTTTCACATTGGCGAGAAAAGTATTTACCGCTGGATAGAGAATTATCCTCCAGAAGCTCTCATCAGGCCGCCAGTGCGGCAAAGTGCGCTTTGGACGGTGTTTGCGAAGGTGTGGAAGGAAACTTTCACGGCTCTTCTTACGTTTCTAGTCACGCTCACTGCGCTGCCCGCGTTGCTTGTGCTCGTCGTCAGCGATAATGTACCGTCAGTGTGGAATGGTGAGCAACTCATGAATTCTGGCGTCACTCTAATCTAATCAAATTCGCTGGAACATCGTTTATCATGACTGAATTTGATTTTAGACAAATATTACGTCGCTGTCGTCGGATTTCTGGTGTTTGCAATCGGTGACTATTTGGGGCGAATTGTAGCTGGCTACACGCATTGGGTAAGCATGCGCACGGGTCACGGCATTGATTAACTCCTCTGAGAATAAGAACGCCTTCATTTTCCAATTGCGATCATTTTTCTTGCAGCCCCGAAAAGACAGCTGGTGGGCACTCATCCTCGGCTTCCTTCGTATTGGCTTCATTCCACTCTTGATGCTCTGCAATCTGCACCCACGCAGAAGCCTACCCGTCATCTTCGGCTCGGATATTGAGTTTGGAATTTTCAACTACCTGTTTGGGTTTGGAAATGGCTACTTGTGTAATATTGTTTTTATCAATGCTCCACAGTAAGTTTTGCCCTGACTTATGATATTTTCTTTATCTTTCATTTGCCTTAGTCAATGTATGTATTTATTTTCGATCCAACTTTCTGCAGGCTTGTTGGGCGTGACGAGCAGGAAGACGCAAATAGCATCGTGACGATGGGACTCGGCATTGGTTTGTCGCTCGGAGTCACTCTCTCCTACTTCGCATTAATGGCGTTGTGAAAAAGCTAGCGTCACTTATTTTACAAGATACTAATGCTTATCATTTTTACTTAACTGACGAGACGAACAGAGTTTTTAATTTCTTAGAAGAATTTAAGCTGAAGCCCTTTGTTGTACATTACGCTATAAAATAGTGACGGTAACGTGTATTTGAAATGAAGAATTATTGTGATGAATGATTCATATCCAGTGAACGGGAACCAAAACAAATCAACGTAAACATTCCATATTCAGATAAGGGAAAGGAATTGAAAGATAAGACAGCAAGAATTTACTAGCTTTACAAAATTGCATTGTAAGAATCTCAGTTCTAAAGCCTGATCTGACCTTAAATACGTAAATAGCGTAATTACTGATTAGTCGTAGAAAAGAAGTGTGGTTTTTAGTTTTAGTGCGAATACGAAATAAATACACACAAGAAATCTTCATTTTGAAATTCTATCGTTGCATTTTATTTCATAATTTTAAGCATTTGGTGGCAATCATAATTAAATTTTATTGAGCGAATTGCTTAAAGTATCACATTGGGAAGTGAAAATTTTGGCTCATGTTCCAGTCATCGCGTAGAAGTAGAAGCATTTAGCACCGACGTCCACCACCGCCACGACCTCCTTGTTGTGGGCAGCCAAAGTTCATTGGAATGCAGCATCCTACAAAACCAAAAAAGTCAAAAACACGTGCGTTAAAATCGAAGGTGGAAGCTGATAGCTGAGGAAGGGATTTAGGAAAGATTGTCTCCACACTGTTTACCTGGTGGTGGGCATTGTGGAGGGTAGCCAGAAGAAGAATCACCGCCATCATCCTCACAGCAAACGATTGGAATGCAGCAAACCTTTGGTGGGTTCTGGTTCTTTGGCGGAGGTGGAATCTCTGAGAGAAGAAACGAGAATTCTCATTGAAACTTTCGCCAAAAGGGAAAGTGATTAAATGGATGAAGATAAACTTGCCGCAAACAATGTTAACAGGAGGAAGCTGGAAAACACAGCATTGGCCTTGTTGATTCGGAGCTTTGGTGCGAATGACGATCGGCTAGAGGGACAGATCACAGATAAAATTCAACTCATAGCGTAAACTTCGAATTGTTCTCCAGGTTGAATGAAACGTACTGGGCAGCAAGCTGGAGGGCAGCAACGTGGCGGACAGCATGGCGGTGGGCCTGAATTCTGATTCGGGCGACCACAAGACATCTTGATTCCTCAGTTAATTCCTCGAGCTTGGTCGAAAAGATAAGAATTTAGTGAAGATTTGTACACGTGAGCTGAATTTCGGCAAAGAAAGACGAAGAAAATGCAGCTGCGAACTAGAGCTTGTGAAAACTGGAACTACGATGAGTCTGAACAAAGAACGAATTCTTCATCCTCGCAAGTCATTCCATTGCATTGCGGAATTGCAGCGACTGTTGATTGGAAACAGTCCACATTTCGTTCTTCCGGTAACAATAATTTTAAGGAGCAACCGGCTTTGAGCTGCAGAATCAACTCAACTCAATGTGGCCAAGAGTAATTGAAGACGGATCATGAGGAATTTGTTGCTAAACACTTGCTCGAATCAGTAGCTGAAGTGGACTTCTTGGAAAACAAGATAAAATAACTCGAATAAATAAGAACGGACAAGCTCGGCTAAGAATTAGTAAGGTTTCTTATCAAGAAGTTTGTGGTCAAAGCTGACTAGTTAAGAAATAAAAACGGAAATCATAACCGTAACCTTGTTTTTGTTCAGGTAGCAAAGTTATACACTCCTGAGGCACCTGAAAAAATTGATGAATTGACACAAGAATCGGATGACGTTCAGTAACTCAGTAAGGAAGCTATGGATATGCTTAAGGTTAGGTTAGCGAGAGCAATTCAATCAAACGGTTGGAAAGTTGGAATCAACGTTGAACATTAGTAAAATCAATTCCCTCCGGCTTTGAATTCTATGCAGGCTCTTGAGGTCATCGACCAAACTCGCACAACCGTCGGGAACGCAGCCGATCTCGTCCCCATCCTGAAGGAGGGCAAAGCATGCACCAAGCGAAAATACAAACAAAGCTAGACGGACATGGAGAATCGTGACTTAGGAGTGTGCTCACGTTTGGTGGCACACTCTATTGGAAGCTATAATTTTTGTGTATTGTTAACGTTTTTTGCAAACTTACCTTCAAGACGAGCATAATTAATTAAATCTTTTGTGATTGACTGATTCATGTACCAACCATGGTCGTTTAAGTGTAGTTGATCGTGAGTTGAGTGAAATTCTGTTACGTTTCGCTTGATCATCACTGATAAGATAAATAAGATTAGATGTATTCCCATTCACAAAACTGCGCATATTTTCGATGTAATCACTGGTTACTCACTCGTAACAACACGTCAGCGAAGCGAGCAATAGCAAACATCGAGTTCATCAGCCACTTACGCCTTGCGCCCTGATAAACTACGATGCAGATGCTCCAACTTGACGGTTGGCATTTCATTTCTGTATTTTGGCTTCGCTTGCGTCCAACGACCATGACCAACCAGAAGCAGCTTTAGTTCAGCTGCATGTTTAAAGTGTATGTGAAATCGTGACTCTGAGATGCTAACGTACACTTTACTGTGGTGTGCCCTAGCCTTCGGGGTACTCGTCCTGATCCTGATTGTCGTGGGAATGTGGCTCAATTCGAGGCGTCATGAGGAAGGTTGTGAGTGTCATCGATCCGAGTGTCGCAGGAAGTACAAAGACAATAGCCACCAGATTGAGCAGATGCCTGTGAGGGCGAGGGCCAAGGCGAAGGCAGATGACTTACGAGGCGGTGAAGGAAATCCTCGAGACCGTGGCTATAAAAATAACGGAGTGGGTGTGGGCGGTGGTGGCGACGAAGAAGGGACGAGGCTACTGACTCACGGCGCTGCTGGCGATGATGACTGCAAGCCCAAGCCCAAATTCAATCACACGACTCCAGCAGCAGCTTTCGAAACGGCGACGGGTCGCGACTGCGACTCTTCCTTGTACAACAGCAACATCAGATTGCACCTGGACAGTCTGGAGCATGAAATAGAAGTACGCCAGCAGAGTGGGAGGGCGCGGAACCCGACGGTCAATACGTACGAGACGCTGGAACCGCCGCCGGGGTCGTCCTTGCCAACGCCCACGGCCACCTCAGCAAAGCTTAAGCTCAAGCAGCCAAAGTTAAGAGCAGAAGCCGCCATGAAACCGATTTACCCGACCCATAGTCTTCTTGTAACATCTTCCGTAGCCGACGAGGCAAATGCTGAAGTGAAGAAAGCTAGAGATAAGGCGACGGGTAATGAATCAACAGAAGAAGCTTTTTTATGCTACTTTTCATAGTTTAGATATTTATTAGACTAGTTTAAAGTTTAAGGTACGCGTACGGCTCCGAGTAAATAAAAAGAAATGTTCATTGACTGACTGATCGTCCCTAAAAGTAAAGTGCGAATTGCGTATGATTTGAACTTGTTTGATATGACTCATCATACCCACTAATCATATCACTAATCATACCCGTCAATTATTACATTTGCAGTTCTCTTCACTCGATAATCTAGTCAGATTGCCGCTGATTCATTTGATTTCTGCCTTTATCTGTGCCAGCATGAGCATGAGGTGCTTTTGCTCACCTTATCAGCAAGCTCATTTCGCAGGCAGTTGATAGCAGCTTGGTGTTTGGATTAAATATGTAAGTAGATCACATGTAGAATTTCGGGTGGAAAATACAAATCAGTAAACTAGAAACTCTGTGAAATGCTTTTCAGGATATCCGTTTTCAGCGATTACATTGGCTTGAACCAAATTAATTAACTTGCATTACAGTGCAGTAGAGTGGACTGAGGCTCGAAACTGATGCAGGCGGTACAGAACTTTGACGAGATGTGGCAGGAGCAGGAGAACGCCGCAGCCGTTCAGCAGTGCTTTCCTCAAATTCACGTCCACTCTGGTGGCAGACATACACTTCAAATGTTTCCTAATTCCCAGCATCCGGGGTCGGACAGAGAAGTTTTTGAGAGAATACACAATTTCTGCCAGCACTCTGGAGTCTTCAGGAAAGCAGAACCTTGAACAGCGTATCAGCGAACATCTTCCAACCTGTATCCTGTTATAAACGCGATTGACAAGTGCTACATGGTGATTGAGAACGGATTCGACGAGAAGCTCTGCATGACTCCAGCCGAAGTGGAACAGTTGATCGAGACCGCACGCACATTCGCGTCCAAGCTCTACACGCCAGGAAATCCGAGCTCGATTGCCTTTTCGAGCGTGCATACGGCACGATTGGGGATTTGGCGAGGCAGTCAGCGGCTTACAAAATCCGAAGCAAACTGACACGAGCTTCCCAACTGGGATTCATGGAGTCCTCAATGCATCCTGCCACTGCCATGCCCCATGCCACGGCCACGCTGCGGTGACCAAAACTGCACCAAATTCTCTGATCTCATTCAAAATTTAATTAGGATTAATCTACTACGCTGTCAGCTGAAAACTTGTACTTGACTTGAGGTGAATTCATTCAAACGGAACACTACATGAACAGATTAGAACTAATGTCATCTAATTTGAATAAACTCGATCTTGCAAAACGTGGAATATGAATTTTGGAATGGAAAATCTTTTCGCTAATTTTTCAGTGTTTCTTCCTGTGTTTCTTCTCATCTCCTTGAATAGCAGTATTTGAAGTTTGGATCCCGCTGATGCTCGCATCCTTCGTCGTGTCCGTTCTAGTCCCAGTCCCCGCAGTCCACCTCGTAGTCGAGAAAGCAGTGATCGACTGGAAGTGCGACCGCACTTTTTTGCTCGACGCAACGTGGAAGACGAAGATAAAGATGCCCTGCGATGCTGATGCAACCGTGAAAATGTACGCCGCGACGTTCGCAGTCGTCGGGTGGTCCACGAGCATGAGGAATCCTGAGATCCAAGTCAGGCCCATGATCATCGTCAGGCTCAGCGCACCACGGATCCAGAAACTCGCCGATTTCGCTTTGCGAATGACGGTAGAAGCTCGGCTCGGGTTCTCAGCGAGCAGATATGACTTCCGGATCGACATCACGAGCACGATCGCGTTGAACTGCGGAGCGGAGCAGAATTTTGCAAACATTATGCCAATATTCGCAATTACGAATTTTAATTTTGAATTCACTTGACTTACGATAAGAGCGGCCGCCACGACGCCGATGAAGCTCCACAAATAACCTCCATGCAGGGAACAACTGAAAATTTTGAAGATTATTAGGCAATTAGCCGCGTAGCAATTTTTAAAAAATAAAGGCTATGGCGTGTCCTTGCTTCGAAATATGTGTGTGTCTTACAATGCATCGTTCCCATACGCGTGGTCTCCCCGTGCGAAATTAACGGCGCAGGTCACTCCAACGACCACGCCCGGGACAGCGAAGGCTCCGATCCGCTCCAGCGTCGCGTGCTCCCTTCCCGATGAAAATACGTCGATGAAAACGAGTTTCGCGAGCAGGACTCCTTCAAGCACCATCCATGCAAAGGCGCAAAGTAGGACGTAGTGAAGCCCGATGGCTGCCGCGACGCATGCGCCATCAGACAGATGGAGATTGTGCTTGTCCATTGTAACGAGAATCAGGACATTGACCAGGAGCAGTGCAATGCATAGATTCAGAGTCAGATCGTTGCGCGGATGCTTGTTCAGCAGTTTTTTCTTGTACCGGCTGAAAACAAGAACGACGATGGTGGCCACGAGGCAGAGGATGGACAGTGAGCAGAGGATCCAGGTTAGCACCTCCAGCGCGAGGGTCTTGCCAACGTATTCGTGCAGGTCCATGATCACTGCGAAGGCTGTCAAGTGACTACATTCGCAGATTGTGCGATCGGGCGTGGAAGAAATCAGGCGGCAGCCGTCTGGCGACCAGTTTAATGCCGCCTCGTCGAAATAAATGCAGACTCCCGAGCCCAGAACGGCTTTGGGGAGCTCGCTGCCGTGAAGCCGCCGACGAAGCTCCGTCCGACCTGGTCCGAAGGCGGGGACGTCATGCTGGAACGTGATTAGAACGCCTTCGTCCGTGAAATTGAGCCCTGGGTCGGTGTCGGCGGCCGATCCGCCGCTACCGCCTACCAGCGTAAACCCCATCAAGGGCCCGTTCAGTATTTTCTTCGTTTCTGCCACCGTTGAGCCGTCCAAGTCCAGATCAACTCGCTGAATTGAATCTGAGTCTGAGGCTACTGCTGGAAATAAGTACTCCGAATGCGCACGCTTCAGCTGGAAGCCTGAAAACGCCACGTACTCCTCGTCAGAAAAATATTGAGCCCAATTTCGTGGTACTTCGATGTACGAGTTGGATTTGGCTCTGAACTGGTCTGGAAAAGTGATCCTCTTCCCGCTGCCAACGGGTTCGGCGCCTGAGAGGGCGCAAAATTCTGAAAAGGCGTCGAAAGGCTGTCGGTAACCGGAGGAGCCTCGACTGGGATCCCTCGTCCGTGTCTCCGTCTGCGGCCGTGCCCATGGCTGAAAACGGTGTCCCAACTGCAGCGAAGCCTGGTCAGAGGCTCGTAAGAAAGAGACGCCGGTTTCGGCTCGCCCACGCTGCAAGAAAACGGTAAAGGCAAAAATACCTCAGTTCCTTGTCTATGCTCAAATCGACAATCTTTCTCGGTGTTCACCGCAGAAATCTCCTTATTACCTGGGAAAGTTCTTCCCACGGACTTGCGTGCGTCAGAACCTGATGGAAAATGCCGAACGTTGTTGTCGTAAGCCCCTCCGCCTCAGACAACCAGTTTGGCTCCACCAAAATCAGAATTCCTTTCCCGATCTCGAAAAGCGTTTGGATTTCATGGCCAAAGTACGTCGTCTTATTGCTCCCGCTGCTGCTCGTGTCATAGACATTTCCTGGGCCCATCGCCTCCCGTACATGGGCCTGGATGTCATGCAGAATGGTGTACGCGTAGGAAACGTTCATGGGACCACCAGCCTGGAGATACGTCAAATACCATGATCACTCTCTTCACGCTCAATTCGGGTTGCTTTGAAGAAGTAAAGTAAAATTGCCTTACCTCGACTTTGTCCATTTTATCCTTGATCGCCTCCAGCCACCCGCTCCTGCATTCACGGTAGTTGGGATTAGCGCCTGCGAAAATGTCCTCAGCTAAACAGAACCAGGTCGCCGTCCCATTTGTGACGCGCCCGGGACAAGGATTGGTTGCGTTTTGACCCACCGAAGCTTCGTACAGCATCCCGTACTTGTCGACGGCGCTGCAACCTGGCCCCAGAGTCGTTGGAGGGTCAGGTTCAGGCTCTGGTCTTGGCGATTTAGTTCCAGCCTTGCTGGTGCTCGCTGTCGATTCTTCCGTTGTCGCAGACGCTTCAGTCGTGGTCGTGGTCGTGGTCGTGGTCGTTGTTGTTGTTGTTGTCGTTGTCGTCGTTGTCGTACCCGGTCCCGGCGTCCCCTCAAACGCCGACACATCGATGTACTTGACGTTCGTCTCACCATCGAATTCACCGCCAAATACGTAGACCCTTTTCAGCTTGTCCGAGTAGATAGCGGCTGTGGTGTGGCACTTGAAATCCCAACCGTTCACCGGCTCCACGGTTGCCTTAGGCAGTGCGGGGTCAAAGCGTATGAAATTCGATGCCGGGTCATCAGTCAGATAGCCCGCACATGTCAAATACACATGCGTACCTGTCCAGACGGCACCAGGCCGGTCGACAGTCACTGGCAAGTGTCCGTAATGCGAAACGTTTTCAGTTGCCGGGTGATACCAAAGAATATGGTCTGTGATCCAGTCCGTGCTGCTGCCACCGAAAATGAAGGCACCTGGAGCCACTGCACCTAGACCTGGAGCCCAAACAGCGGAAAAGCGGTCCAAACGGTCTGGTAACGACGCGGAGTTGGTCCAGGTGTAATCATACAATGAAAGTATCTTGATGCCGTACGAGTCACCGTCGCCGGGGTGGATCACGTACACGTCGGCGGCGCCGTTCCAAACGGCGGTTCCGGCGTTCCACTCGTGCGGTATTTCGGCGACGGGCCTCCAATTCATCAAGTCGTCCGTGTCCAGTTCCCAAACTTTTCCCAAGGGTGAGGCCAACGACGAAGGGCCGTAGTCGTTCCTGAAGTACAGAATCTTCCCGCTGTCCACCATTACAGAGGTGGCGTGCCCTGGCCAGAGAGCAAGACCGCCGATGAACGTGAACGTATCCGCTGAGAGCGAGTACGTGTAGAGGACGCCCGGGCAGAAAATGTAGGCCGTGTCGTCGCCGTCGTACACGGCAGAAATCGCGTACCAGAAAATGCCTCGGCAGGAGTCACGGAGCTTCACGTTGTCCGAGATGACGAGCTGCAGGCCGCCTCCGATCGGGGTACTTGTGGGCTTTGGCGTGGACGGGGGAGTAGATTTGGGTGGATCATCGTCGTCCAGTTCAATGTACGCGATGTAGATCATTTGTTCAAAGTCGAAAATGTTGCCAAACACGTACACACGGTTCAATTGCTGCACGTACACAGCAGCTGCCTCGTTGCACGTGACGTTTTCGAAACCTTCGACGGCCTCCACCGTGGTCTCACACGTGTCAATGTCGAACCGAAGGAAATTGTGCTTGCGACCTTCGGCTCCGCCTTTGACACCGCAGAGCAGATAAAAAGCCGAGCCGGTCCACACGACGGCTGGGTTGGCCACCCCCACGGACAGGTTGGCGTACCACTCCGTGGTCTCTGTGGCCGGGTCGTACCTGTACACTTCAGGAGACGTGGAGTCGGTGTCTGAACCAGCGGGGTCGGTAAAACCCCCAAATATGTACGCGCACCCCTCCTCCCAGACCCAGACCACCCCGACCCCCGTCATCGGTCCTTGAGACCGGCCCGCTTCCGTCATCGCCTGCTCGTACACCGAAAACTTCCAGATCGTCGCGTCCTTCTGGCTCGTTCCAAACAAGTACACGTGGTTTAGGGGTTCCCAGCTCCAGACTGCGACTGCCCCGTCCGCGAGCTTCTGGTCAGGCAAGTCGACGACGCGCGCCCAGACAGCCTCCATCGGCGACACCGTCCAAATGGACAAATTACCCGTGAGGTTGGCGTCGCCTGCAAAAAAGTAGATTCCGTCACCGTTTACCCCCACTGAAGTTTGGGATTTGGAGGAGACGGGTAAGACGAGCAGATGCACTAGAGTTCTGATGGACAGGTCATACTTGAGCACGGCGGTCTTGCAGAACACGTAAATCAGAGGGCCTGGCTTGTACACGACAGAAACGCGGACTGGGGAGCACCACTCGGTTGGCAGGTCCAAGCCGGTATGGACGAAGCGGAGTCCTCGGACCGGCACCGGCATCGTCGTGAAGGCCAGGGCGATGAGCACAGGCACGAGACCTTGTGAGAGACGAGAAGGTTTTTCCATTTTTAATGCCTTTCGTGAGTGAACCAAATGGAGGGAGGAAGGGTCCAACATCGTGTTAAATCGTTAAACAATTGCGTAAATCTCTTGCGTGCTTCATCCGCTTGTCGGGCGCTACAAAGTCGAAGCTTTTTAATTGTACACGATTAAGCCATTATGCCATGATTCCTTATGCGTGTGAATCATAAATCGAATCAGTGTGACAAACGACAAAGGCAATGATAAATGAAATGTTCTCGAAATGATATCATTTGAAATTGTAATCTCTTCTGTCGTGGTTGTGCCCTGCTGCGGACGCCAGGCTGGATTCACTTTCACTTCATTTCATCGCAGTGCAGTGCAGATTTGCAGATTGCGACGCTCGATTACAGATCGAATCGAAGCAGAAGTTTGCAGCAGCATATTTGCAAAGTGAAATAGAGTAATAGGAAAAGTTGGCCGGCCTGGCTTGTGGCCTCCAGTTTCTTTGGCTTTACTGCTCTGTTTGACTCCTTGGCCTGCGCGCTTTGTGGCTTGTGGCGTGGCGTATTTTATTGTTTTTTACCAGATTACAAGTTCCAAGCTTCCAGCACCCTAGTTCACAAGTTTTCCAAGGCAAGTTCTGCTGAACTGCTTTGCTGAAGGCTACGAACTGCGACTCTGGAAATAGCGACGACTGGAAACTGGAATCTGGAACGGAAACCACACAGAAACGATCGACATTCTGCTCAATTCGGATGGGAGAAGTCTCAAACTGAGCACTGAGCCCATTTGAGATTTGGGTCAAGCCAGGTTTCCAGTCTATGATTGCTAAATGAAAAAATGTAACTTCCTGTCTGTGACTGCGAAATGTCCGACCAAACAGACAAATCAGTGAAGAATTTCTTATTGTGACTGACTCATCCTTCATGGATGCATGCGAGATGCAGAGAAAACATTCCGGTTTAAACCTACTTTGCTTTGACTTGTATGTAATTTGTCTCCTATCGAGCAGGCATGCTGATAAACCGGCAAAGCCCGATTGACTGATGCCAAGTTGCATATTGACAGAAGCAAATAAATCAAATGATAAACGGCGATATTTGTATTTTCATGTTCCATTGCGAAATTGCTACACATAACACATTGCAGCTTTGCAAAATGAATTCTACTCCGAGACCAACCCACAGCAGAATCTGATAAGAGAATTCAAATTCAAGTGGTGAGTCATTTCGGTTCTAATAAAATTGCACTGAACCTGCTGCATAAAATAAAATAAATTATCCCCGATTCTAATTCTAATTTCTAAGCCAAATTCCCCAAATGGATAACGACGAGCTCGGCGCTTATTACAACGGGCTGTCAATCAATACCAGCGCTAACTCTTGCGCCAGCACGGCGACGTGCCAGACGACCGATGAAAACTCCGAAGAAGAACCGGATTGGCGTGAGAATGAACCGACAATAGCCAGCAAGTGGGACTTTGTCCTGGAGCATGGGCGCTACTCGGACCTGATTTGTGTCGTCGGGCGCAAGCGGACTCCTGTCAAATGTCATTCACTAGTCCTAAAACTCCAGTCGCGGCCGTTTGCTGCCAAATACGGCGAATTTCCATCGACAGAGCAAGACCCGCTGGTCGTCGAAATGCGATGGATTGAGCCCGAGCCATTTCGATACTTCCTTCGAGTAAGTTTTTGCATCCAAGCGTTCAACGAATCAACCACAGATTGGCTTTCACTGAAAGTAATTGGCTACTTTCTTGTATTTCAGTATTTGTACAACGAACACTACGACTTTGGGATGGAAGACGCAGTCTCCGTGCTTAAGGCCGCCCGTGACTTTGAAATCGGCCCGCTAGTGAGAATTTGTACGGACCGAATCCAAGGTGGAATTCGGGTCCAGAATGCCGCATTCATTTTCGAGAAGAGCCGTGAATACAGTGAAGAAGCTTTGGAGAAGAAGGCAAAGGAGTACATTCTGGAACACGCTCGTCTGGTGTTCAAGTCTGCTGGGTTCCTGCAACTGAGCAGTCAAAGTGTCAGTGTGCTGCTGGAATCATCGCAACCGCAACGGCGCGTGGGTGAGGTGGAGGCATTTCACGCGCTGCTGCGGTGGGGTTGTGCTGAATACAAGCGTGAGTGTGGTGGGAACGGTCATGGTCACAGTGACCTTGCATCAAATCCAAACACGGAGCTGACCGAAGAATTCCTACAAAGTATTTCGGGTGAATTGCGTGACATTCTGTCTCCATCCATCGACCACATCGACTTTAAGCAGTTTACGCATCAGGAATTCGTCGTATACGTGGCCAAAAGAAAAGTCCTGCCTGAGAAGAAGACTTTGGAAATTCTGATGGATCTTTCAATGACCACAACCGGCAATTCCCTTGCATCTTCGCCTTTCCCCCTGAATATGCTTTCATCACCAACACCAGCAGAAGCAGAAGCAGAGCTCACGCTGGTCCGGTACAAACAAATGATTGACAATCCGGACGCATTTTGGCACACCGAGCCAGAGGTGGACATGATCAGCTTCAAGGTTGATAGGAGCCTGGAAATAACAGGGTTGGGCCTGTACGGGTCCGGCGAGGGGAACGCCAGCGGCTCAACAGTTGTTGTGGAGGTCAAAATCGTCAGTTATGATGACGAGAGTTTCGTGGTCGGTCAGTTTGTAGACAAAGTGGAACTCCCAAGTGTTTCGGGCGTGTTTAGAATCGAATTTCCTGAGCCTGTGCCCGTGGAGCCCGAAGTCAAGTACACGATCGAGGTCACAGTCCACGTAAGTTGTGGAAAGACGCAAATCCGGCCTTACCTTAAAGGCGTCTCTTAATGTATCTTGGTTGATAAAGTGGGTCTTGCATTTTCCAGGGACCGGTAAAGCCGTACGGCATAGGAGGGGTCAGGCAATACGCGATTGGCGACGGCGTTGCTGGCGACCACGTAGTGAATTGGGAATTTATGAACGCCAAGGGCCAAGTAGGCTACAAATTGAGCCATGGACAAATGCCTGAGATTTATTTCCTTATAATCTAAGGTTCAATTCAACGTTCGTTCGTGGTTCCACGTTCAATTCAAGTAAAATAATATTTTAAAGTCCAACATGAAATCAGTTTCTGCTCTGCACATCCTTCATAGCTTTCGAAATTCGGAATTTGTGCGCACGACCGCCTTAATTAGGAGTGACAATTAAGTAGATAGCAATAAGAGATTTATTCTTTCATCGCATCGGCACAGATTTAATTCGCCTGTAGGCACCGCACACATCTCTAAACAAGTTAATCTGAGAATGTAGTAGCTTCCTCGCTTATTAATGGAGAAAATTCTGACTCCATTTAACCACGACGGAACCCAGACACAGGATCCAGACTGACATCCACACGGGAGCAGCGGGCCTTGCAGCGCCGCTGCCGCACTTGGAATTCCAAAAGTTGCGAGTGTCCTTGAAGGTGTCAAGTAGAATCTCACCGGGTCGAGGATTGTATTTGCACGCGGTGATCAGCAGATTTGAAAAGGAGAGGCCGATTGTCTCCGTGATACTGAAAAGTAGTGCAGATCAGAGTGCCAACGCTTTAATGCAAGTGGCAGCCTAAAACCCAGCGTAATAGTAAGTAGTGAGAATGAATTGACGAATTACTTGCAGAGTTCAACATGCGACTCCAGCATCCGAGGGCGCCCGGCTTGTTTCCTGTCCACTTCGAGCTCGCGCAGGTACTGCAGGCGGTTTTGGTGTTCTTCGCTTCGACTTGCGGCAAGTGATTCATTGGCACATATTTGCGGTTTCGAATCCAAGTACTCTAAAACCAGATACAAAATGATTTCAAATTCACCGCCACTATCGTAACCAACACAAGCTGAACAACTCACCAAAGATCCAAGCTCCGTTGTTTCTGCACAAATCCTTCACGACAGTCTTGGACAACTCTTCAGCGTCCTTCTCGAATTCCGGTTTGCACTGGCTTGCCTTTGTCAGCGTGGTGTACTTTGGATCGTCGCACTCGGACATGGCGGGCACGAGCGTGGTGCAGACTGGTCCGAAAATATTGTCTGTCAAAAACCGCTCTTCCTCGTCCGTCAGAGGCCGCTCGCTTAGCACGGCGTTCTGAATGTTGTCCAGCTCGGCTTGCTTGGCATTCACGATCGTTGACGTAAGAGCGATCCGAGTAGTTATCTGAGACACTATGCTTGTGGAGCATTTGAGGAAGTCGTTTTTCTGTGGGATAAAGAAAAGAAAGGGTTTTATTGCTGAGGGAAACTGCGCCGAATTAATAGTCACTCACCAGTGAGTCGTAATCAATAGCCACCTGCATCGTATGGCATTTCTTCACGGCCTCTTCGGCCATTTCCTCCGCCACCGTGGCCACATTCCTCATTACGTCGCTCATCGAGTGGAGACCTCCGCCGCCACCGGTTCGTGAGTCCGTGATCTCATGGCGGAGCTCATTGATCAACTCGTCAGTGCCAGCGCCAGCCTCTTCACTGGAGAAGAGACCCACGTGATGCTGATGGTGATGGTGGTTCCGCTGCTTCTGCTGCACCGAAACAGAGTCGGCCGAAATGCGGCCGGAGGAGAAGGCAGAAACTTGCGGCAGGGGCAGAAGACAGGAAGCGATTAGAAAGAAGATTGGGCCAGGCAAAGCGGGCAGTCGTAATATCTTGCCCATTATTATCGTAATTGCTTAAGCAAGTTTGATTATCACAAGAAGATTGCTAACTAAATCAGAAATCAAGCAAGTCAGACTGATTGCTTAATGCAATGTAATGTAAGAACGCAAAAAGATGAAGGATGAAGGTGACAACGTCACAGTCGCAGAAGTCAGAAAGAAGTGAATGAGTGGCCAGTCGCCGTCAACGTCATTGCCACCAGCACAGTGCGAAATGCGAATTATCACTCCCAAAGCGCAACGATTCGTACCAGCGAGTAGCGAGCCAGCTACTCGCTATTGACGACGACGATTTATTCTCACGAGATCTGGAGATTTATCTTTTGCCTTGCTTGCTTGGGTGACAAATTTATGGTCGTTATCACCTCTTCACCTCATCGACGCAATAAAAAACAGCTTGTGTCTGTTTTATGTCACAGTGCACTTCTAGTCGCTTTCTTATCATGTTAATTCGGATTACGGTCGCAGAATGACCATCAATTCTGAGAATTCTGTGCTAATCGTCGTCAAATACACCAGGAAAGCCTGCAAACAGAAGTTGGGACACATTTATTAAAACCAATGACCAAATTCGAAGTTCTCGTCGGCAAAAAGTTCACGAGTGTCATCACGTGTTCCCTTCCATGCATGCAGGAAAGTCACAATCGATAGGCCGTGTCTTGAACACTTCATGTAAAAGAAACCACAATCAAGAATTTGCAACGCTGGTTTATCTTGTCACGGACGACCCAGAAAACAAAGACGCTATGCGTACGAGAGCAAAAATATGTTCCACGCAGATTATTTAATGGTTTACCACACTAAACTCGACTCGAAGCAGTGAGGCGGTCCGGCGTTTTCCTTTACTGGAACTGTCACTGCTCTCGCAATCGCCGTCCAGACATCATCACAAACGAAAAGGAAAGTTGGCAATGAGAAAAGAGTCGTACTTTTTGGGAAGCAGCGTTGTTGTGAATTTCGGGACTGCATTTCACAAAAAGTGGCTGCTACACATTTGTTGTTTCCACACTGTACACCATTGTTCTGGAATTGCTGATCGTCTGTCTAATGCTGAAAGAATCGCCTGCGCATGGAGAACTCTCTATGCCAGATAAAAGCATCCTTAATTGCGGCATTATTGTCATTAATAAGAACATATCTTGCGTTGACCCCTACGAACACATGGGAAAGTAAGGGTGACAAAACTCAAAACAATGGAAGGTCGTCGCGGAACGAATTAAAAAGACTTTGGACATACGTTTACGAACTTTTAGCTTATGTTTCTCTCATTTTGCCCCGGTTTAAATAACGATTACACTCACTAAACACTCAATTACTCGCACTGTACGAACGCAAACGCGAACTAAATAATATAAAGACGGTCACTGGAAAATCCGAATCGGATTAGAACTCATTTAATAAATTTATTGCAGATATAATTAACGTGATATCTAATTCCTGTATTGTGTATTTCGATCACCTGATTCCTGCACGAGTGGAATAGTAAACATTAACCTCAGGAGGGAAGTTAATCATAATTCATAATTCGGCAAAAATATGACTAATGTGACATCAGTGGAAAGAAGCTTCTCATTGCTAAAACGAGTTTTTACATCACTGCATAACAGCTTGACTGATGAAAATTTAGGAATTCATTTAAAAATCGCATATAATTTTAAAACAGACATAAATATTGATCTGGAAAGTGACGACGACATTCAGAATTAAGTACAGCTGGGTTTTTATGAATTTTGTAACCTTATTATTGAAGAATATCGCCTGTTTTAAAGTATCTTAAATTGTTTGCAGAATAAAACATAATCTTGCATAGTATTCAGTTTTGAATGCATAAATCTAAAATTGAAACTGCATAATATTTTCAGCCTTGCTAATGTCTAATATATGATGTATTTGATGAAGCAATCAGACAAATTGACTGGGTTGATAGAGTGAGTCACGACTCAATACATAACAAAGCTCACAAGTTCTTGGGCCAGCCCCAGCTTGGAAGCAGACCCAGCAAGCATATGGCCAAAAGTGGCCAGAACATCAACGTGGCAGACGCTCCACACGTGGCGCTCCAGAAGTTCCGAGTATCTTTGAAGGCGCTCAGGAGAATCTGGCCAGGTTTTGGATTCTCCTTGCACGAGTTGACAAGAATGTCCCCCATGCAGTCGCCAGCCTTGCCAGTGAAGCTGTAGACAAATCAGCAAAACTGTAGTTAGCCTTGGCCTGAGCCTCGACTCGATTAATGTTGCTTGCGTTTGCACTTACTTGCAAAAGTCCAATCCGGAATCCAGTCTCTTTGACTGGCCAGGTCGAGTCTTCTCCACTTTGTAGTCGTCAAAGTACCGTTCACACTGCTGCCAGTTGTCACTTTTCATGGCTTTCTGATATTCACCGGCACATTTTTGCGGCTGGGCATCCAGAAAATCTGCATTCGAATCGTAAATGTTTAAATCGCTCCAGATTAACTCTGCATTTGGTATGATATGGCATTCTTACCGAAAATCCATGCCCCATCGTTTCTGCAAACATCGCCGACGAACTTGCGAACGTACTCTTCTGCATCCCGCTCAGCATCCGGCTTGCACTTGTTCGCTTTCGCCAGGGTCTCGTACTTTGGAGCGTCGCACTCCGACATCACGGGCAACAGCGTAGTGCAGAATGGGTTGAAAAAATTTTTTGTCAAGAACCGCTTTTGCTGGTCCGTCAGAGGATTCTGCAGCACCAACGACTGCTGGATGCCTTGTATCTCTCTCTCAAAGTCTGCCTGCCTCGATGTGAAGGACATGGAAATCTGTATCACCTTAGCGGAAATGATTTCAACAGTGCTCTGCAGACAATCAACCAGGTCCGTTTTCTGGAACAAACCAGTAATCAATAACCACAAGTGTTTGCAAAATTGCCAGTGCTGTGCGTGCATTTTCAAGTAATTGAAAAATGAAACATTACTTACAACAGCGCTGTAGTCGATTGGAGTGCGTAAAGCGGCGCACTTTTTCGTGGCGTCTTCCGCAAAGTCCTCGGCCATTTGTATAATGATAGAGTTCAACATCTGCATTGCTTCGTCCGGTGAAACTCCGGAGAAGCCTGGACCACCGGCACCGATGTTACGATCCAGCACTCTGTCTTCGGAACTGGAGAAAGGGTCGACTGCATTTGAGATAGTGCGACCAGAAGAAAAGGCAGAGGCTGATGGAAGAATGAGTGCTGGGTAGGCGACGGTGAGAAGCAAGATCAACACCAATATCGAGCTTGGAATTGGAATCTTCTTCGCCATTGAGATTATTGCTCTCCAACCTTCCAAGGATATAAAGCTATCAATAGTTGAATTTGCACTAATCTGATATTGCTATTCCCTTCCAAAGCCTGCTACTGACACAGATGCTGAATGTCTCACGCTCTGGCTTGGGTCTGCTTCTCCTGTTTATTTGCTCTTGCTGCTTGCTGAAAGGATGCCAATTGCCAAATTCCGACTCGACTCAAATACTCAGCATCCATGAAACAGTCAATCTACAGCAAAAGTCGGCACTTTTTACCTTAAATTACCCGATAAATGCCCTAATTATCAGTAATTCACTGCAACCAAGCCAGCTGATTCCGGCACTGCACAAGCGTTAAATCACCGGCAGAAGAATATGAATGCAGGATCGGAAACTCAAACTGCGCCATGCACTGTTCGGCTTAAGACTGAAAGAATCGGGACCGAGCAGAGTAGTGAGTATTAAAAATAGAACAGTGCTGCTGCCGGAGTGAATAGGAATGGAAGGGGAATTTCATCTTGCACTCGGAGCCGACATTGATCCACGGCTAGACTGATTAGTCGTACACGAAGCCGTACGAAGCCAATGCGAAAGAAGCAGAGTTGCAGAGGAAGAAAGAAGTACGGCACGAGGGTTGATGCGATCATATGATTCAAGTGCACGTAATACCAGCAGTTATACGTAAATGGAATGTTTCATTTGTAAGGAATGGTTTGTATAGAGTCTCTCGATTGATTATTCCATTATGTATGTACGCGCATCATTTCATTATTAAGGTTACTCAAGGTCGATTCAATATTCCTCCTGCCTTTTGTGCTGAAATTCGTGGTTTCGTCTGTCCGTCGTAACCGTGACTGTCGTGCCGTGGTATGACAAATGCCCGTGTTTGTAAGCGCACGGCGCAAGTGAAGTTTCGACATTGACAAGGTGACAATTTCTTACAGCCACAGCCCGCAGCTGCCTCACAGCTCAAACCGGAGCGGAGCAAAAAAGGTCACGAGTTGACACTTTGCCTTCAGTTTTGCAGCAGCAGCAGATGAGGGCGGACGAGGACATGACAGGAAGCTGAGTTGACAAAATGAGAACAAAATCCTCCACTCAATCAATAAATAAGCGACCAAAACCAGCACGACGACGACGACGTGATAACGTAGGTCGAGACTTCCTGTGAAGATGATTCACAGTCATCTACCATGACCACGACGGGACTCCGCACGTCGTTATTCATGAATTGCGTATCTGGATTCTGATAGTATGCACGTCTGCAACTGTCAACTGGGCTAGGGAACACAGAAACAGAATGGACATCTTTGTCTGGGGTCGTGTCTTATAATTTGAATCATGTTTGCGGTTTACAGATAACGCGTGCCTGGAAGAACCCTTTCGTATGCTAGAATTTAGTCTTGACCACAATGAGTCATAGTCGCACAATCTATTTTGGCTTCCTCCAGTGAGAGTGTGTTTGGTATACACAGCAGATAAATGCGTTAGAACGTAATACACACGTCGCAATTATTACGCTGCTGTCATTCACGACAAACGTTAAGTGGGTTACTGGTTTAACTCGCTCGTTAACCAACTACTGAATCGCGAGAAGGTGATCGCGTATGAGTTAAGGAATATATATATACAATACCAAGGCCAAGACACTTACGATTTTTTGCCGCAGAAATTGACTTCATGTAAAACGTGACTACATAGCACGTTTAAGAATTGTTCAAAGATGTTCGCATATTAACGACTGAATTTCTTAACTTTTGAATACATTTATTTATTTTAAATTTGTGCGACGTTATTTTCCTTGTAAAACTTGAACATTGGAACAACGGGATACTTTTGGAGCAAAGGTGTTCGAGCATTCGTCCCAGTGTAATAAATGACCGTGGAGAAAAGGTGCCGGGAGCAAATAGAAATGGAGTATCTGACTGTAGACCCTTATTTCCAAGTGTACAAATCTACAAGAGTACTTAATTGCCGAGCGCCAATCGCCATTTGCGCGTGCTTCTCGGTCGATTTTAGATCGCGTACGTCTTCAGCTTGTGAGCCTTTTTCCAGATTTCGCAGAGGCACACTGACGAATGAAAGCGGTAAAAGATGGCCAGCGGCATGGAGACGTCGGCGATGATCGTCCAGGCCCAGACTCCGTAGAAATCGAGCTGATGCGGGTGCGAGGCGCTGTTGCCCTTCGCAAAGGCGCTGATGAGCCACATGGCCAGGTTCGAGACGAGCAGGAATGTGACGACTTCTCGGCCGGGTTTCCTCCTCGCCTGCTTCTTTGTCACGACCACGCGCTTGGAAGCGTCGAGAATGAACAGAGTTTGAAGAATGACTTGCGAGAAGGAGAGGATCGGGATCGCAAGTCCGAGGCGGAATGGATCTCGATCGCCTTCGTGTTCGCGACCGCTTCCATCCGATGGCTCGAAAAGTTGCTCGCCAATGATGCAAAAGACGTCGAATAGCACGGAGCCTGACTGGGCCACGAGCAGCAAAATGTTGTCGAGCTCCAGATTCTTCTCCGACTCGTACCGGAACCGGCGCATCTGCCACATGCCCAGGAGGACGGCGACCGTCGACGTGGTGCACAGAATGAGTTCGGTCACCTGCATCTCGACGGCGGCCAGCTTGGAGTACTCGCGATGCTTGAGGAGTACGAAGTTCACGAGCACGCTTACAATAGTGAAGACGAGAAGGAGGAGGCCGATGAAGAGGCCTTTGTTCGAGCCCGAACAGTCGACCGTGTACTGGTTTGGGGAGCGGCAATGAGAATGTGAATGGTCCGAGCCGTGATTCTGTGCTGCTGCTGCTGCCGTCGAATGCTGCCCTGCCGTTGCCGTAACCGTGGGTTGAAACTGTGGGGCCTGGCTGAGTCGCTTAGTGGCAATACTTGCTAGGCGGCGTTCGACCATCTCTTTCCACATCACATAACAGATGGCGGCGCAAATGAGCGAGTACTCGATCGTGCACGGAAACAGGAACGGAGACGCGTTGGCCACGAGCGAGCCCATGACATTTGATCGCCTGCACTCGTACATGTTGTAAGGGCCCTGCAGGCCTCGTCTTGTTCGCTCGTGGTGGGCGTGGTCCATAAAACCGTCGTGTCCATGCGGAATCACCGTGCCAGTGGCCGGATCATAAAAATGCAGGATTTCGTGCTTCGTCTCCTGTACGAGCACATTCAGCCACACAGCGAGGTTCGTGCCGATCATGTGCATCATCCCGAATTCTGTGAGCAGACTCGTGCGACTCACGTCCACTTTTGAGTTGAGAAAAATGAAGTACATCTGCATGAAAGTGAAGACCATCCGCACTGCGGGCGTGAGCGCCTGCATGGTATTGTAGCAGCGTGAGTCGTCTTTCAACTCAAAATACTGACCGAATTCCAGCGCGCTGTAAATCACGCTGCCAAGTCCGAACGCTGAAAGGGCAAAGCAAAAACCAAGGACGATCAATGACTTCGGGTTTGCATTAGGTAAGCAAGGATAACCGCAAGTTTTCGCGAGTCATGTACCGATTGCTCCTACCCGCAGGTAAAAACTCCCGAAATTCGTGCGTGGGCCTCCGCGATGCATAGCAGTTAGCCTTCTCGCATCATTCTTGTCGAGATACTCGCACAGTTGACAGCCTGCAGCATTCCTCGGGACGAGCCCGTTAATTTTGTGAATGCACTGCAACTGCAGCTGAAAATTGTCGATGGCCGCGTCGACTTCGGCCTCGTGCCTGACGTTTGCGTTTTCGCCCGCTTCCGGGTCGTTCGGTTCAGATGTGTCTTCCACGTAAATGGTTGGAATCAGGTCGTTTCTGGTCATGTCGTGATCATGATCGTCGTCACTGCTATAGTGATCGTGGTTGTGATGATGTTGACAATCTGTGTCCGTGCCTGAGTTCTTTGAGCTGGCGCTGCACGTCAGCAGGCGTCTCAGTTTCCTTGTCCAGCATCTGCAGTTGTGGCTCAGCTGATGCAGTTTGCGGTGGAAGTGAAACATTTGCCCAAAGAGGTAGGCCATCACGAAGATACTCACAAGGTACAAGTAGAGGTAGAAACCCTGTGAATTTATTAATGGTTGTTTAGTAATTGTGATGGAAGAAATTCTTAATTAGCGAATTAGCTAGTAAATTAATTGCTAACTAACTGCAGAATTCATGCAGAGTTCAACTTACTTCATAGTAAGAAGGTGGAATGTGAGTGGAAATCGTCTCGGCCATCGGGAACGTCATGCCCATGATCACAATCACCTTGGCATAAAGGGCGGAGACCGTGTTTCCAACATTGGCACTGGCGGGCAGGTTTTCAGTTAGAAAATTACTTAAATTTTTAGCCAACTGATGGCTAAACTTACTTGCCCTGCCATCGCCAGAGGTCTGGATCGTACACCCGGATTTTATCGTGCTTGATTTCGATCGCCGAGCAGAAATCTGCCACTGCAAGTGGACACTCCACGTCTGACACGCCGGCGCCCGCGCCGGGTGATGCCACGAGCATTGTCACTCCGGCGCCGACGCCCTGTTCGGTGGGGTCATCGTCTGGCGATGGCTCTGGCGCTTCCTCGTCGACCCGCGAGAAGCTTCTGTTAAACTCCCTTCGATTCAACGACGGAGAACTGGGCGGTCCCGAGCCAGGCAAGGAGCAATTGGAGCCGGATCGAATTTTGGTGAGCGTCAAGATCCGCGTCGCTGAATTGCGCCTCCCTTCGGCCAGCATGCTGGCGATTTGGTCGAGCATCTTGTTACTCATTTTGGAAAAG
The DNA here is from genome assembly GCA_009869945.1 of Mesaphorura yosii. Lineage (NCBI taxonomy): Eukaryota > Metazoa > Arthropoda > Collembola > Poduromorpha > Tullbergiidae > Mesaphorura > Mesaphorura yosii. The sequence continues at coordinate 59,894 of WIXG01000264.1, read as the reverse complement.
TGTCGGCCGCAGTTGGGCGACTAAAACTCGGTTCCAGAGCGACCTGCATTTAAATACATCGAACTCGAGTGGACCACGCTAGAAATTAGCAGACTGATAACAGACGGATAAAGCAAGCAGACGGATTAGTTTACCACGCTAGTGCAAATGGAAAATTAGCATTTAACAAACTGGTCACACGTCGATCACGCTGTTCTGCTTATAAAGAAAGGAATTCTTGCTTGAATTATTATAATTCTTCATTCATCTTAATTGTTAATGATCTACGGACTTGTTTTCTTTGCGTTCATGATCGTGGAAGCGGATAAGTGGAACTGAAAGTTGCATTACAAATTGCGTAGTTGTATGTTTAGTGCTTTTGTGATTATGAATTATCGAATTATCACTTATCAATGATTCACAAGACCACCAACACCAACGTGACGAGCTGCTAATTGCTGACACGAAGTGTCGTGTTTACTTCGAGACATCAGGAAATTAGCGAGCTGCTGTGAGGTGTAGCCTCAGTGATCTTCATTACATTTTCACACCATGATGCTGTCTTTTAAAGAAAGTATGGCAAATCAGACATGACACTCAATCTTGAACGCAAGATCAGCATCGTTCTTTGATTGGTGTGTCAAAAATGAGGACTAATTGTAGGATTGAAGGCCGTGACGAGCCGAGTCCAGCCGAAAATTCTACCGAAACAATCAATCAATTCAATTTAAAGCGTTTTATCGAAAGACCAAAGTCAAAGGCGACCGAATGGCCTGAATTGTGTCAGATCATCATTCATTCGATGCGATGCAGTAATGTATTTCGACTTAATTTGCCAAAGTAATCATGCATGACGACAATAGTGAGCTCATCTTCAGCAGACGAGATGATAATGTTTCATTATTTCTTCACACATGTGCAGTATTGAATTTTGTACCGACTCTATGGCATACGCATGAGGTACGACGCTTCCAATTGTTAGAACACATACACAAGTTTGCGTTATCAGCGACTGATAACATTACAATAAAAGAGTATTGGGTCATGATAAGAGCGCATCCTGTAAATGCACATTGCGTAGTTAATTGAAAGCTTGTTAGTCACGTTGCGGCATTCACGCTCGCCTAACCAGGATGAAGATTTCCTCCGTGTTCAGGCGGATCAAGGCTGATTTCAGCCTCAGCTCCGTCTCACCCATTTACTTCCTGCGTTCGGAGTGGGAAATAAAGCCTGGGCCACAGCCCGCAGCTGGCAATGGCACGAATTCACTATCTTTGTCCGTCTCCTGGCCTTATTTCACGTACCGACTCGCGTTTATGTCATACTTCCTGTCATCGACCATCTCAAACATGATCTGTGGGGCCAACACCGACTCCGAGGGGCTCTCTTACTATTTTCTCTTTCTCACAAACTGGACTTACGCGATGCAGCTGATTTATGCGGTTGCCCAATACGTAAATGTGGTGTGGAGCAAATTTTTCCGGTCTTCAGGACCAACCGGTAAGGAAAACGACAGCGAGAAGAACAAAAGTGCCGTGCCCGTGGAGCCAAACTCAAACTTCAGCTCACAAACACCGACAACCGCCGTGCATGTAGGCATCGGCAGTGCCGACGAGAACGCATACACAAACATCCGTGTCGGTGGAAGCCTGTCAGTGCTGGAAAAATGCATCTGGATTTTTTTTAATGTGGTAAACGTGATTCCGTACGGAGTTACGATTATTTACTGGGTGTTTCTTTACGATGCAGGTAATTTGCAATTTTCGAGCTATGTTATGAATCATGAACCGTGTAAATTTTCATCAACTACTGATATTAGAAATCGATTCGAAGAATCCAACCTGTGCCCAAGTGCACGATTACTTTGTCCACGCCCTGAACTCGGTCGTGGCTCTCCTGGACGCGTGGGTCGTTGCAATTCCAATCCGCATCAGTCACATGGTTTTCCCCATCTTTTACGGATTCTTGTATATGCTTTACTCGTAAGTTGCAGAGCATTCGATTTCAAGCTCGATTGCTTCACCCTTAACAGTTATCAGTTAAATTGATCAATGTTTCTACTTGCCAGGATCCTGTACGAATCGTGGAACGGAGACTACTCTGGGACGTCAGAGTACATTTACAAGATGCTCGACTGGAGGAATTCTCCGGGCTCCTCAGCCGGCACATGCGCGTTAGGTCTGGTCGTCATCGCAATCGCGCACCTTGGCCTGAACTGGGGTGTGTACAAGCTCAGACACTGGCTCCATACGAAAAGCTGCGGGGAAACAGCCTAAATCATACTCACACTCACGCTTTAGATATTTGCTTGATTAAATTACTCGATTCCTTTCCAGTAACCTCACGTACGTCACGTAAGGCAACTTTGACGTGACACGTAATCGAAATTCGAATGCACTCATTTCCACTTGGCAAGAGATAATTTCACTATTCACTGAATTGCGATCACAATAAAAACAATCAAATCACTGCGCCTGTATCTGATGAATCTATTCAATCGTGTACTGAATATTCATAAAGCAGCACTGGAGTGACTGGCGTCTGGAGAGAGTTTCGTAATCGACAATAGACGAAAGTGAAAGCGTCGTTTAGAATTTGTATAAAAAGCCATCACACCGAAAATCCTCCCACAGTTACATCGTCGTTCGTTTCTGAATTACAAGCATTCATTCAGCGAACAGCGGTATTCCATTAATTATAATATTGTCATTGGAGCGGTACTCAAAAGAGCAAGATAAGATTTCAAAATGAGGCAACAGATTCTCGTCCTAGCCTTTCTTTTCACCTCTTTCGCATTAACGGCTTCTCAGTCGCAGCGGTCACGAGCTGGACGTGAGTTGGGGAACGGCAAGACTGCGGAGGAAACTTCGGAGATGCTGCTGGAGAAGGCCAAGAACTGGATCGGTCGAATCCAGGCTTACACGCAGGACTACACGACGCTCCCGAATCTGCCAGTCAGGATCAATCCGATCTTTGTGCACGTAAGTTTAGCACAGGCACGCACGTGTCCGTCAGCGTCAACTGAACTCTCGTTAACGGCTAATAATTCTTTGACTTGGCTATCTGCTTCAGGCAATTCAAGAATGGACCGAAGAATATGACAAGAAGCAGCAAGCGAAGGCTGCCCAAATCCGTCTGGCTCGCCGGCAGGAGGACGGAGACGAAGAGGACCTCGTCGGGCCAGTGCGCAGTCCATCCATTGTTCGGGTTGCGGCTGACGTGCTGCTCGCCGTTGTCGGGAACCGAAACGACTCACTTTTTAATCTCACGCACCAGATTCAGAACGTCGGAAAGTTTGTTGTCAACCCCGTGCAGGGGATCAACAGCCTGCAGCAGAATGTGAACAGGTTCCTTGGTCTCGGGCAGAAATCTGGCACTGACGGCGGCGCCGTCGAAGTACCCGCAGCCGTGGCGGTGTCAGGGGCCGAAAGCGAGAACGCCAACGCTAAAATTGAGAATACAAGGACGGTCAACGAAAACGAAGCAGCATCGCCAGAATCTCGCAGCTTCATGGTGACCAAGACAAGAAACCTTCGACACGCGACCTTCTAATACGTATAAACACCTCATGTTATTCATTGTTAACTAGTTAATTCAATATCAATCAGCAACATTTGAGCACAATATTAAAGTTCGTCTGTTGTTGCGAATTGCAATGCAAGTTCACGTTCACCGTTCACTCATCCATGAACAGTTTATCACATTTAAGCTGCAAGCTCAGAGTCAGGTCGCTCATTTCGTCCTCGAAACCGTCGCGCAGGAGCGCCACGTCGTCAGCATTGGCGAGTGCCGCCTTGTCCGCGATGAAGGAAACACGCAACCGGTCTTGGTAGCTGAACAGCGCCGTGCCGATGCCAATACGGTTCTTGATCGGGAGCCAGGCGCCAATGTCTAGCAGGCGATGACCGCCAAAGACTTCGACGGGCTCGGCGGGGCCTGGAATGTTGCCTGCAAGTTATTACACACTTGTTTTACTAAAAGACGAAAGATTTATACGAATTCAAATGAATCCACGATTTGAATTATTAAATTCGGCGCTTGGTAAACAGCAACAACAGCAGCAGAAACTTACTGAAGGTGAATGTCGCGTGCGCGAGCGGCGCCAGCACGTTCAGGAGCGGGGCCGGGAGCAGACCGAGCATGTACACGATGTAGTAGTTGCTGAGAACGTCCGGTGACGTGGCAAGCGACTTGGAATCGGCGAAGACTTGCGTCAGGCGGTGCAGCGCCGTCTTGGCACCTCCCAGCAGGACGGGGTAGAGGACGATCGAGAAACGGTTACGTGGGTAGCGATCAGGATAAGGAAGTATAGCTGAAAACGAAAAAGTCACGAGCTTGTCAGTTAAAGTCTCCATTTATACACCTGCGACTGGTGGTTTCATTTACCAACTGGAGGACACGCATGCATGAGTTTTGGCACTTTGCCGGGCACCCTCTTCGTGTACAGTCTCTGCAGGGAGCCGCCGATGCACGCCAGGAGCACAGCAAACACGGATGTGTGCGTGATATTCTTCAGCTGCTTGAGGGTCTCCATCCGCAGCGGCCTCGACCACGCGTAGTGTTTCGGGCCAGTCAACGTGCGCCCATGGAAGGCGTTCTTCTCGAAGAAGAACAGGTTTCCGAACGTGATTCGTGGCAGTGCGACGATGGAGAGGACGTGGCCCACGCAGAGTTTGAGGAAAGGGACGCGGAGAGGAGCAGCGCAGGGGTCGACGGAAAACTTGAAGGGGCGATCGGCGAGGCAGTCCCGGAGGAGGTTCCCCATCGAGATTCCGTCCATCATTGAGTGGTGGACGCGAGTAGCCAGGCCGTAGCATTGCCGGTCGCCTTGCACAATTTTGGGGAAGACCAGAAATTCCCACGGCGGGATTCGCTCCGGCAGCCCGAGCTGAGTGTGCAGGTCGCAGAGGCTCGCTTCATGTAGAGCGGCGAGCTCCTGAAAGACACCGTCCTCTGTCCACACGCGGTCGGGCTCGGCGGCAGTCCGCACGTGATTCGTGATGTCAAAGTGCTCCACGCGCTCCCAAGCGACGAATCCCGCGATAGTGCGGAGTCTCCGACGAAAGCAGTCGTTCACGTACACGCCGTCGACTTGACGCAGTACGAGACGACGGAGAACGACGGAGCGAATCTGTTGCATGTCGCACTCGCCCTCGATGAGCAGGAGAGAGACGCAGGAAGAAGGCGAGTTCGGGGCCTCGAAGCTCCAGACTGACTCGAATGGGTTGGCCAGGAAGACGCGAGACGCGCTCGCGGACAGGCGCAGGTAGGTGCTGATGCATGCGCGTGCGATGAGGATGGGCCCCAACACGAGAAGGGCGAGTGGAGAGACGACGAGGGTCACGGCCCAGCTGAGCAGGACTTCGGTGACTGTCGCAAGTGCCGTCCAGCGAAGGAATCGGCGATTCACGAGCCAGAGTACGAATGCGAGGCTGAGAAGGAGCAGAAGTTGAGCGAAGACGTCGTCCCACGAGAGATACGTCCTGAGCAGCGAGTCAAGACGACCAAAACCAAAACCGGGGCTGACGTCAGCTGAGGCTGGCGCTGGCGTCGTTTCCTGTTCACTCATACTCGTGCCATTTGCTGCGGGCCAGATGAAATACGAATTAGGAATGAAGCGGAGAACACTGCCGCCACTGGCATTGGCGCTGGCGCTAGCATTGTGACTGTAACTGCTCGTTGAGGCCCCGTTCGCCTTCGCGAGCTGGAAGTACTCGCTGACGTTCTTGACGAGGTCGGTGATGGATTGGATGAGCTCCTGCTCGAAATACTGCATGCGGGTCGTCAAAAACTCCGCACCCGCGCCGTCAGGCTTGGACGGCGACGGTGATGGCGAATCGGGAGACTCCATTGCCATTTCACAATTCAAAGCCTCACTTCATTGCACTTCGCGTTACTTTAGTATTTTACTTCACGGCATCACGCCAGCGGAAAGACTGTGACGAGGATTCTTGACTCACTCGCCATTCACACGCCTGTCTCGCCTGATTCGTTTGCTATTTAGATAACGTATTGCAACGTATTTGCTTATCCGCGTCTTGTGATCGTGCTCATTCTCACGCGACTCAATGTCATCACCTCAGCCTCAGTCAAATTTACTTTACTTTACTAATTTGGCATTATGTTTATTTGCAACTGCAAGGAAAGGCCGCTGAGATTTACTGGCCTTCGATCTCTACACACGGTTCTTCTGTTTACGCAAAAGCAATTCACTGAATCTACTCTAATTAGCTTCTATTAAGAACACAAGTACTCTTGCGCTGCTCAAGTTAATGACTAAATTAACACTAATCACTAGAAAATCACTCGCAATGGCACTCGCTAATTGTCGAATTTACGGCGAAAAGCTTACAAAATCCTTGATTCAGGCGAATTGTAGTGACACACGAAGCCTTTTCTGGTTGCAGCAGTTGAGAACTGAGAAGGTGCACGGAAAACCGGTGTTGAAGGTGAGTCGTGAATCGAATCTTTCGTCCGTCCCGTCCAAAACCACTTTAAAGCTTGGCTGGGCTTCGGCTTCGGCTTACCGCTTACGCTAATTGTGCTCACTACGTCAAGTGAAGTAAGTTGAAGGTGAACGAGATTTTACACTGCTCGCTCAAGGAGCACAAGACCGTACAGCATCGCCGTACTCGTACTTTTACATTTAGACATTTACTTTACTCGTTGGTAAGGTCAACAAGCTCCTGGCTTCGCTCACGGCTCTTTTATCCTCTTGATTGTCTCGTGCACGTGCAACACAAGGCACAGGCACAAGGCTGTTGATGACTTGACCATAGACCATGGGGCAGGAGCAAGACGATGCGCTAATTGATGTTCTTTATCGTTTATCCTAAGACGGTATGCTGCATTTTGTTTTTCGTATTTGTCTACTTGAAGATTCGGTGAACAGATGATCGAAGTGAATGGAAACTGGTGGTAAACAAGAACGAAGATCAACTGATGAATCTCTTCATGAAATGATTTATTCAGCAGTTGCTGTTGTTTGAAAGCACCCTAAATCGAAGCATTTCTCGATAACTAGAAAAATACATAACTCACAAAACTCTGAACTCTGACCTCCATTATCCATTATTTAATGAATCGATAAAGATGCCAGCGGCGCAGCAGGCCGGAAATTGGAATCTGCCCGAAGTAAGGCGGATGCGAAGACTAAAGTTTCCCAGCCGCAAACTTCTCCCGTGCCTTGTACACAAACTCATGGGCGTAGTCGTAGTGCGGCTGTGTCTCCTTCTTGACTCGCTCCATGTACTCGCCCACTTTCGGGTATCCACCCGCGATGTCATACCCAACCATGACGGGCTGCTCGAGCTCAGTCACAGCGAGAAGATCGGCGATGGAAATCTGTGGCCCGGCAACGTACGGCTGCCCCTTCAGCCAAATGTTTTGCAGCTCCTGCAGCGACCGCTGCAGGCCCTTTTCCCATCGCTTGACCTCGGCCTCGTTCACGGGCTTGCCGGTGAGTCGGGGAACGATCAGCTTCTGTTGGAAGTACATTGAGGCCGGAGCCCGTAGCCCCAAGTGCTGCCAGTTCGTATATTCGTCGACTTGCTGCCGCCGTTTGCTCTCGGTTGGGTACCAGTTGGGAGCGATGAGGTCCGGAAATGTGCGGATCACGTAGTGCATGATGGCAACACTGGAATAAAAGCAATAATGATGATAAGCATCGAATACCGAGTCTGTCGTCCTCCTATGACTGTCCCTCTTGGTCTGTTGATTTTGGAATCAACTGGCGATTTGCGATTACCTTTCAACCAAAAGTTGTCCATTGTGGTTGGCGAATGGCACTCGTTTGAAGGGGTTCAACTTCTCAAAGTCCTCGGTCAGATGCTCACCTGTGGCGAAAATCGGATCAAAGTAAATACACAGGAGATATGAATTATTTCTTCCAGTCTGACGTACCTTTCCTTAATGCCACGGGCACCTCTTTATGCGGGACCGAATTCAGACGGAGAAACATTAGCAAGGCCCGACTTGGTTGTGACATTTTGTCCAGGTACAGAGAGAGCGCCATGTTCGGATTCAATTAGGAAAACTACAAATTAGAAGCGCTGAATAAACACAAATCGGTAAACTTTTACTGGCACTTTGCTGGTTTGCACTTTACTGGACAACTAGATTAGTTCACTCACGTTTGATTTGGACTTCAGATCAGCTCTTTTTGTGGGTACGGTCTTTAGCTTATCGATTTATGATGTAAGTTATGTAATGCGACCAGATAATACAACTACTACACGAGTACGAGTATCCAAGAAATATGACCTCTATTAAAGTTGAAGTTTACAGCTTTTGCCGGTCTCAGCAACTCAACTCGACTCGAGTTTCAAGCACTGCTCTGCAAGGATCGATCTCAACAGAATTGACAGTAAGAAAAGAACTGGCGATGGATTCAATAAATTGAAGTTTATTCAAGTTAGTCATTAGTCAACAAAATTTAAGACAATGCCACAATTCGTTAATCACAGTTAAAATTAAGTTAAAGCCACAATGATTATTTGCCAATACTTTCATTTGACGATGAAGCCGGAAATTCGCAATTTAGTGTTTGACTTTACTCTTGCGAATGTTGCCAATCATGCTCATTGGGAGCAGCTCCGTGTTGATGAACTGGATACTTCCAAAATGGCGAAGGAGTTGGGGCTCGTAGTACGAGTACACCCACTGCATGTGCTTGTTGGCGGTCTGGTTGTCGTGCAGCGCCACGGCGTAAAACGCATCAGCTGCTGAGCCTCCGTTGGCGATGGTCGGCGGGTCGAGGCACGACGGACGCTCAAGCAGCTTCACGTAGCGAGAGAACCAGTGCCCGAATCCCGCCCCCGACTCACGATCCTCGCAGTACTCGTCGAACGTGGGCACTTTCTCCAGCCCTCTAGCATCGCCAAAGTTGTCTGCCCGCCGTTTGTTGCGTTCCTCAATCGCCTTGATGTGCGCGTCGTAGTTGTTTTTGTCCTGCAGCAGCAGCGGCGTGAATTCGAGCTCACGGTCACGGGCACCGGTGTCCGGATAAGTCTTCTTGTACGTCGCGTGCAGCGCCATGATCTCCAAGAAAGGATTCACGAGTCCAAGACCCCCGCGTTCGAGTGGCCAGTAAACCCAAACGTCCACGATCTCTGCACCGCCCGTCAGGAGCTGCCCGAATTTCGTCTTGGACTTGAGTCCCTGCACGACGTTCCCCGGTGCCCCGAAAAGCTGCTCGTGGATCTGTCGCAGGGCGTCGACAATCTGCTCCACGTGCTGGTCTCCAAACACGAGCGCATTGCGGCCGAAATTCCTCACGAAGAACTCCATGTATTTGTTGTAGACGTTGATGAATTGCAGAGTGCAGCCCGCCTTGTCCAGAAGCCCCTTCATTTCTTCAGTGAACGACGTGAGCGCCTGCTGGTCGATTGTAAACCGGCCATTTGTAGCCAGCTCCAAGTAGGCCCACCGAACGGAGCCGGACGGCAACGGTGCAGGCGGTGCGATTCGCAAGCGTGCTTGTCCATCGGCCGCGAGCCCCTTTGCCGTGCAGAATTCTGTCAATTTGATTTCGCCGTACGTGATGATTGATCCGCTTTTCTTCGCATCCACCCGAAGTCCAAGGGTAGCGCCAAATTCCTCCACAATGCGCCACGCCGCAGTCACTTTCTCAAGGTCGTTGCCCCAAAGCCAGAATTGGTCGAGAACCCGGTACAAATTGATGCTGGTCCCTCTATTGATGTGGAAATCAAGGACGAAGAGGGCCAGCTCCCCAAAGAACGCGCCGAGCACATGCGAGTCGGGGATTCCACGAACACGGACGCGGCTCTCGAAAGGAGTGCGCAGAAACTTGGCGAAGAAGTCGAGCCAAATGCGCGGCATGTGGAAAAACTCCAGAATGGCCAGCAGAGGTTCGTGACGCAAAGAGGCAGCGAACTGCTCGTAGTTGGACTGTACCACGACGAAGGGCGAGGAGGGGCGAATGGCGTGGCTCAGCTTGATTTCTGTGGACAGGACGTGGAGGAACGATTGGCGCATGTCGATCTGAGGCGTCTGAGGTTGTGGTACGACTGGCGCGGCTCTTTTACTCATTTTTGCAGCAAATTGTGGAGCAGGAGCTCCGAACACGCAGCTAAATTGTTGGTTCTCCCTTACCATCCCCTGCGGTATGCCATTGCTAGCCAGGCTGCCACAATTTCCTTCATCTTCGTACTCCAGGATCATGTCAAGTGCACTCGAGTCGGAAGCAACTTGCACGTACTCGTTCGGGTTCTTCGCCAACTGCGAATGCATTGAGTCGGGCAGCTCCGACAGAAGACTGGAACGGAAGTTTGTCTCACGAAAGCTGTTGATGGACATGTAGTGCGGGCGGTAGACGCCCACCCCGTCCGACGGTGCTCCGGGTCTCTTCCACATTTGGTCGTACAGGCGGAGGAAAGCGCTCTTGAATGTGGCGCCCCATTGGACGCCAATGTACCGCAGTAGCAGCATCGTGATGACGTCTTCGCTCAAGGCACCACGCCAGTACCCGGCCAGCCCTCGACTCAGCTCCAGATTCACGTTCACATTGGGTGCAGACCAGTCCCAAAGGTGAAGGTGGCGGATTTTGTTTGTCAGGAGCGTCGCGACTTCGGAGAGCACCTCGGAATTGTCTTGAAGCTGTCGTAACGCAGTTTTCTTGTCTTGGGCCACGTAATCTTCCGAGCAGAGACCGTCGATGCAAGATCGGAGTTCATGCGCTTGAACGTGATGTTGGGACACATCGAAATTGTGCTTAATTTCGTGCCTAATGGATTCCAGCAGCTGCTGATGTGCGGCGTTATCTATGACGTTGAAGACTTGGTCCCTCAGGTAGGCCAGGAATTGTTCCTTGTCGAATGGAGTCGCGGGCGCAGTAAACATGAGTGCCTGCAGGTCTTCGAGTGCCTTCTCTTTCGTTGGACCCACTGCAGGTGTCGGCGTCGGCGCTGCTGTCGATTCTGTTGCCGGGCTTTGCCCTTGCTGGGCCTGCTTATTTTCCATGTCCAACCATTCCGAAAGCAGACTCCCGTACAAGTACGAGTATTCGCACTTACGAATGGCAAACTCGATCTCCTCCTTTAATTTTTCGACCCAAACACACACGATTTGCTCGCTGATCGAAGGATCTCGTTCCATACCGGCGATGAAGTAACGGAGCGTGTCGAGAAGCGTGGACTCCTCTCGAATTAGGTTCTTGATCGGCGAGTCACGTACAGCTTCATATAGATGTACGAGGGCAGCCTTCGGCTTCGGCGCATGAGGTTGTGCGTCTTTGAATTTGACTGAGTCGAGCACCGGTTGAAAGTGGGCCGACACCAGATTTTGCTGGGTCTTGAGCTCATTCAGCTTTTCATTGGTGACCTGGAGCAGGATGTTGTTGAAGAGGGAAGAAGTGCCAAAAGCGGACGACGGCATGCTGATCGTTAATAGCTAATCAGTGAATCTGTACACAAATGAAACCAGCGTGATCAGTGCAAATCAAGAACGAGGTAGAAATTAATCGAAATAATTAAAACTTACCGATTTAAATATGTGGAACTGAAATTAAGGTGTGCCAATAGAGGGCCAAACCCAATTACGTATGACGATTTGCGAATTGATATTGCAATGCAATGTGCGAGGTTGTAGTGAAGAGCTGCGAATCAGTCTATACGGTATCTGCGTCACTGCACTATCAGTCTGACAGGAAGCGATACGAGAATTGAATTGAATGACTGAATTGAATCAACCAACGAACAAACCAATTGCAACTAAAAAAATCGTATTTAGCATCGGCTGCTTTTATACAGGCCGGCAACAACAACAGAACGTTTTGAGAACTATGAGAACCAAATTAATTTTCCTATGTAACTTTCGTTTAGCAGCACAGACACATAAAGCGTAAGTTTAGAAGCTTAGTAGAGTAGTGCCTCGACGACTTACAGCAAAAACAGGACAGCAAATAGCTTTTAGTATGACTCACAGCTGTCAAATTCAAAGTAAAACCTTAACACAAGTCATTCAAGGTCATTTCTGTTTATAATTTTCTGCTTGGCTTGCGCTGAACAACAAAGTAAAACGACTCGAGTCGCGTCCGAGAGAAATTCAGACGAGTCAGTCTGGCCTTATTGGAAGTTTCAGTCAGGGATTCAAGCAAAACGCTTCATTAAACGTATTATGACCATGCCTGTCAATTTCAGAATTTTCTACCTATGCCTTGCCTTTTATTGCCATGCCGTGAACATTTTGAATTCCGATATTGACATATTTAATGACGATTATGTGAAGACGATAGTAATTAACAAACTATCCGTTGGTCGAATTTTGGCATTACGTAATAGCAATCTGCTAGCAATTCGATTATGGGTTACGATCCAAAAGTATGCTTAATCATTGTTATTTCTATTTAATTAATTTATTTAATTTCTCTTTATCAATCCACAATCTCGACTTTCTATATTTATTGTCTGTAGTCTCGACCGCGTCTGCGAGAAAAAGCGATCATCATTTGATCGTTATTATAGTGGTAATTTGAAGCTGTGGATAAGGTAAGGCTGTGTTGTTGTTACTAACTGCTAGACAAATGCCTTTGGCATTTGGCCTTAATTACATGTTAATACCTATCTATTATCTTATCGATTACCGAGACATTTGAGCTAAACACCGCGGCCAAAGAATATATTATGGCACTCGTCTCGTTTCTATCCGCTGATTTTGGGTTCAGTTCAAAGCATCATTCGATCACTTCCAGCGAAAATGCTGACAAAACTGGAGAACAAATTGCTGGAAGCTTCGTTCTCGATAAATTCATGCATTCAAACATTCCCATTCGCTTGGAACAAGAATGCAGCCGCCTTTGAGCGAGTGAGCACAAAACGAACTGTTTGGCAAAGGGCGGCAGGCGTCCTCAGCGTTGGTTGGTATTTCTCCGAACTGATTTACCTTATCATAAGGTTAATTCCTGGCTTCGGGTACACTGTGGAGCAGGTTCGGACGTGGCACCACGCGGTTCTCATCAACGGGATCATGGTCCTCTGCTACGCCACTACGCTGGCCATTCAGCTAGGGGCCCGGTACAAGAAACACGAGTTGGCCGTCCTGGGAAATCAGGTTCTACACTTCAACAGGGCTTACGGAAGGCTGTACTCGGAGAAGCGAGTCGAATTTGCCCTACCAAATATCCGAGAAAAGATCATCTGTGGTCTGGTTGCGTACACGCTTGTCCTTGGCGGAGTCCTGATTCCTGGACTGTGCCTCGTTGTTCCAGACAATAAATTCACGATCTATGCTGCGTTGCCAGAGGAATGGCAAACATGGCAAACATTTGCAGTGGCGGCGTTGCTGGAAGCTTTTGGCTGGGCGAAAATTGTGTTGCTGCACGTTTTCGTGCTTTACATCGGCTACGCGTACATATTGACTAATAATTTCTGGATAGACAAAATTTGGTAAGGCAATTAATTTATTTATAGATCGAAGCAATCGAAGGAATCTTCAATCTCCCTTTTCGACTTTGATTTTGCCACACCACAGTTCAACTTGGAGTCGTGTGAGTCTTCATGAGACCGAAACCGAAACCGAAGTACAGCCTCAGAAAGTGGCCCTGGATATTTACAGGAGCCTCACAATTTTGAACACGATGCACAACAACGGGAGCGGAGCCGTGCTGATCCCAATCTTGAAGACGGCCATTGAAATGGGTGGCATATTCTGTCTGTACGCTGCACTTCGATTCCATCAGACCGTCAGCTTGTTCGTGTCTACATTCTTCGTAGCCGGGAGCGTGTTTTGCTTTGGGGAATGCATCGGGACGATGGAGTACATGGCGGACGTACGCGAGAAGTCACTGCAATTTCGTAGACACTACAACGGGAGCTGGAAACAGAAACAAGGCTCGTCGGCGACAGCGACTGTGGCAGTGGCACCAGGAGGGATGGAGGACCTGCAGCGTAGTGTTCTAGCTTGTCGCCCATTGGCGTGCCGGGTCACAGCATCGTTCTTCGTGGAGAAAGACATCAAGCTTAACTACATGGCGCTGCTAACCAGTGTCTTCATTCAAGTACTGCTGGCGACAGTGGGCACATTTTCATAAGAACACGCTTAATTCAAAATCATAGTACCTTCATAATCATAAACTTTTGCTGCAGCTCAAGCAAAAATGTTCACAACTGAAGCTTGCACACACAACCTAGAAGCAATAAATTCAGGAGTATTCATTCACAGCAATTTTTCAAGAAGAATCGTTCGCCGCCTTTCCAAATCTGTGACTTCAATCTTCCGGTATCCGGTTTTTTCTGCTTGAGATTTTCTGTATGCTCGTGGCGGTGATGCCGCCGTGACAAAAAATAGCATTGATATGCAAAACAACTTGCTCGAGTTGATGTTCACATGAATTGAAGGCATTGCATTGGAGCTCCAAGTTTCTGATTTGATGGCCGTGCCTTTGAAATCCTATCCGGACTGAAGAATTATTGCCGAAAGCGTCTTGCTTGCCGGGTCCAATATCATTACAGCAATTTCGGTAAGCAGTTGCCTAAATTCATTGCACTTTTGCATTGCTTATGTTTCGCAGCAGTGGGCTTGTTGCCTTCTTATCAGTAACTTTTTATTCAACAGCTTTATGTTCAGTGGATTGTGGAATGTACTTCAGTTCAAAAGTTTGCTGACGCCTGTGATTCAGTGATTCCTGATAGTTCTGCTACTCTGCTCTCCTTCTGTTGCAGTTTCTGAGTTTCTGTAACTTAGCGCTGTTATCAGTGCATATCAGCAACCTTTTGTGTTTGCAGCCCTGCTTTGTATAATGGCACTGCGTATGTGTAGCCAGTGACTGTAGTATTTTAGCTTGGCTTTTTTACAAGGCTCTTGGCTCCGGGCTCTGTTTGGTGGTATATTGTGACCCGGTGACTCACAGCGCAGCTCACGCTGGTACTGCGCGTTTTTTGTCCAATCACTAGCTTTTACTTATACCTTGCGTGATTAGCCATCGTTTCGCTTCACAAACTTTTGCAATTCAATTTATTTATCCCAGTTCCAACTTCAGAGGGAGATACTGGCAGAGTTACTGGTGACGGCGACTGTGTCTTTATCGTCGGCTCCAAACGAGTAAAGACTAAACCCAACCATAAACATAACGTGCTAGCTGCTAACTTCAAAAGATTTCGCAATGGGTGACAGAGGACTTCCAGACTCAACCATGTCGCATGTAAGTAAAAGGTTACATTAATTACGTGGCCAATTGGTTGGTTAAGTTCGTGATACAAGATTTTGTAAGTTTCATAATTAATGCAGTCACTGAACAATCTGTCCACTATGTCCATCTCGGACGACCCACCAGATCACAGTCGGGTGGAACCGTACGTCAATTTGCAGCAACAGAACGTCCTTGCTGGTGGGGGAGGCGAAAGCAACGATCTTGTTCGGAACAACTGGCGCGAGGACAAGTACTCCATTCGCCAGAAATGGGAGTACGCACTCGAACACGGCCTTTTCACTGACCTCGTATTTTACATTGGCAAGCGTCGAGAAGCAATCAAGACTCATTCGCTCATTTTCAACTTGCAATCACGTAAGTTTGCAGAAAAGTTTCCGGTGGGTGACTGCAAAACCGAATTCGATTGGATTGAGCCGGAGCCCTTTCAGCACTTCCTCAAATATTTGTACACCGAGACGATCAACGTGGACATCGAAGACGCGCTTTGGATCCTCATCATCTCCCACTACTTTGAGGTTGGGAAACTGATTCGAATTTGTGAGGAGAAAATTATGAAGGACATCAGCGTTGGAAATGCTGCCTTTGTCTATCAGAAGGCCCACGATTTTGACTGCACTAAGCTGGAACAGCAGGCGAAAGGCTTCATTATCAAGTAAGCGATCGTCGTACGTTCTTACCCTGAAATGGGAACTTAGGCAGGAGGAGAGTCATATTTATTCACTTGCAGTCATGCTGCGCAAGTTTTCGAGACCGACGGAATTCTGCAATTGACCAGTGATAGCATCGGAGCTGTACTCGAGTCCCCGGCAAAGAGGATGAATGAAGTTCAGGGCTTCCAAGCTATTTTGAGGTAAACGTGATTTTTCTTAGTATTCTTAGTTAATCAGACGTCGATGATCTGAGCAATTCTTTATTCTGAAGATGGGCGAAAGCACAATATCGCCGCGACCATTTCGGAGACCTCGACGAGACGATGGGAGTTCAGATGAAGATACCCGACCCAGACTGGGCCTCAGAACACGTCACAAAAGATTTGCAAAACATTTTGAGACCAATCATTGGCCACATTGATTTCAAGAAATTCTCCAACTTGGAGTTTGCCCTTTACGTTGTTCCATCGAAAATCCTTTCATATAAAGAGACTACAATGATTTTGACGGAGCTTACTCTGAGGCATGGTTCATTTTGGCAACGAATAGAATTTAAGTGCTTCGTTGATACTGAGGCTGGAATTTCTGTACTTCTTTCAGGAAAGATGGGCCACCCAATCCACCGACTACTGCCAGAGTGGCCGACCCGCGCGCTGCTATCTCCTTTGCTCCAACTACTATTCTGGCTAACACTTTAAGTGATTCATACACACTGACCAGATATAGAGGACCAATTGCAGATGAATTCTGGCGTGAAGAAACTGGAACCGATAGAATAAGGTATTATTTGCACTGGGATCGACTTATCGTTCGATCGTTTCTGATTTTATTACGCTGTCGTTGCCACTTTTCCAGCTTCAAAGTGAACAGGGCGATTGCAATTCTCGGACTTGGGCTGTATGGTTCATCAGAGGTCGTCGGAGTCGAGACTCCAGAAAAGGTTCACGTGTCTATCACAAGCTACGATGAAAGCATGACAAGCATGAGAAGTGCGAAGACTGAATTGGTGTTCCCAGCAAAACCAGGTGGCATCTTTGAATTTCGATTTGAGAAGCCTATTCAGATTGTTGCAGGAGAATGGCACACCATCCATGTGACAATGGTAAGAGTACTCAATACTTAAATCAAGGAAACTGGGAAATTCATTGACTATTTGACTATTGAATATTAGGGTCAGGTCAAGCCATACGGCACCAGTGGAGCCAAGAAGTACGAGGTCGAAGTTCGGGACGGCAAGATCACCTGGGAGTTCATGAATGCGAAGGGAATCTCCGGATTCTCTTTGGGTCGTGGACAAATCCCGCAGATTTTCTTTTCAACTTGAAATGCCGGGCTGGACTGGCAACGATTTTCCTTCTTCAGCGGTTTTTGCGTAGCATAAAGCATAAATTAAATCTGCGCGCATTTCATTAATGAATTTGCTTTTGCTTTGTCCAGCACTTCTCTCTCCTGTGTCCCACGAAATTGGATTTCCTCCTGCATGAATCGTGTTCATTTGTTCTTGGATTCTTCGGAGTTCAGGTTGAGGTCGTCTATGCGCTCAACGCGAATACGGTTACTTACGCCCTTCTCACATAACTCCGCTGCCACGTCCATAATGCCATTGCAATTGGTGCGAACGTGGCATTTCACTACATAATTCGAACGAGCAGTCAAAAATTCTCGGGGGTGCTGAATGTGGGCGATGAAAGTTCCAAAACGAACTTAATTCTTCATTTGCAAGAGAAACTTGTAGTTGTTCGTCCGACCACGCTATTCTTACATGCAAAGTGCTTGTAATCTCCATGTTTACATTTCTTCCAAAGATTGGCACAGTATAGTCGGTATATGGACGCTTCAACGCGACGGAATTCCAATTTTTCCCGCCGCAATGTCCTTGAGTTGCGCTCCTTGTACGGCTTGGCCAAAAGCATGCTGCCATAAACTGCACACTCGCCATAGTTCGGCCTGGTAAATTCGGCTCGCCCAGTAACAGTAGCCACCACTTTCCCCTTCTCCCCCACCACCACGTCAAACTCCACCTCCTCGCCATCCCCGACGGAGTGGACTAATTTGCGGGGGTTGTTCCTCACTATGGCCGATTGGTGGACAAAGACGTCCTCCTTCGTGTCAGAGCTGTTTTTTTAAGAGGCGGGATTAAGGATTAAGGGGGGCACGGGGGTTTACGTACCGGTTGATGAACCCGTAGCCTGATTTCACGTTGGCCCACTTGGCCACTGTCACCGTGACCTTGGTGGCTGTTGGAAAATAAAATGTTTTGATTTAATTTATGGAGTGTTTATGGAGTCGGCGGGGGCTCCCATGTCAACGAACTAATCACTTCCTTCGCCGGCCCCGTAGCCGCCGTCGGTTTGTCTCCTCCAGCAGGTACCCCTGCCGCAGTCTCCTCCGAGTAGGCCATCTATAAGTACTCAGATTTGGATGTTCTTTACAAGATTAGATGTTGATGAGATGTGGATGGATGAGAGGGAGCTCGCCAACGTCAAGTCAACTCTGCTACACGAGCAAAGCCCTCCGCAGCCTCGTCAAGAATCTGGAGTAGGAGCGGGCCCGGCTGGAGCAAAGCCTCAACGCGGAGACTAAACTCAAGTTGGACCTCTTTGGGGCGCTGGGGCAGGCGCGGAAGGACGCGGAGGGAGGTGGCAATTAGGGACGGGTTCATGAAGAAGCAGGAGGAAGAGATGGAGGAGCTGAGGGTTCAGCTGTAGTTTGCACTAGTGGGAAGAAGTGGTGGTGGTGGGGGGGGGGGCTGGGTACTTATTTTGGAATAAAGAAGTTGACCGCATCCCGATTCTAATCCCCCTCTGGGCTCGGTGCACCCCCACTCGCGAGCAGATCCCCCGGCAACAGCAACACAGCTGCAGTCGAGGGGGGCTGCTAATCGGAGGGCAACCCGCCACCCACTCGACCTGGTGAACCAGAGCGGCGAATCCCTCGGCTAGCCCCACGGATTGGTGGGCCGGCCGAGTTGTTGATGGCCCACTCGCGCCGGCACTCCTCTAAGAGTGTCATAGAACTTGTCATAGAATAAAAGTGGTTCAAATGTATTTCAGAGTTCTTCAAAATTAATCAAATAAATGTTCCGACACTGTGCAAAGTATGCCAAATACTCGGCCAGCTCGGCCTAGAGACAAGGCAGGAGGGGCGGGGCTCTTCGAGTATAATCTGTTCTGGCGAATGGTGCCACTTGTCACTTCAATGCCTCTTAAAATGCCACCTTCACTGTCATTGTCGCTTGAGGTCAAATAGCATGTTAACGCGATGATTCCTCCTTATCGTGTCCGACCCGGTAACGCTCAGCCTTCAATCCCAAAAAGGAGCTCGCTGGTGGCGCATAGATTTATTCGACTGTCGTTTTCATTGCTTTACGAGCGGAAATCGCAAGCAAAATGGGCTCCTTCAATGCGGTTGTGGCCACGCTCCTCTTCCTCGTAGCGCTCTTGGCACCCCCGCCGGTTGTCTCTGTGTCCCTCAATCTGGAGTCACTCTCGAGCTGTGCATTCCATCTCGTCCACTTCTACGACGTCGACTTCTCCGAGTCCGTGCTTCACTCAAACCAGCAGTACGGCCAAGCATGGACCGTTTTCAACGTCAGCCGACGACCAGCACGGCCACCGCCTCTTCTCCTGGCTCCCGACTCAATCAGAGTGGAGCGTGTCAGTCTAAATATTCGCGAGTCTCCCACCTGCAACGTGCATCTGCTCGCACAGCCAGACTACTCCCGTGTCAACTTTGAGGAGTACGCCAACCTGCTCTCCGTCCGTTCCAAGAACGTGTGGTTCATTTTGCTGACTCAGGGCAGCAGCGTTGCACGTATGGAGCTCGCACTGCCTTGGCAAACGCGGAGGTACGGTTTTCCCATCCTTCAATTCCAAATGGAGAACGGCGTGCTGGTCGGGACCTTTTACTATTGCGAGCCGTTGGAGGAATGGTTCCTGGTTCCAGCGGCCGGTGTTTTAGCTGCCACCGTCGCCGGCCAGTGCAAGAACCTACAAGGGCGGCCGGTTCAAATTGTTCACTCTGTTCTCAGCTCTGAAATACTCCGTGCCTGCCTGGGAAAGAGTCGGGAAAACACAAAGTGGCAGCGTCATCTCCAGTTCGGAAGGTGTACTGCGGTAGTAACTACGGGCTTGTTCATCAGCGGAATTCTCAATGGATCTGTGGAGCACACAAACATAATCCCATCCGGTGAGTGGGCCGCGATTTACAATCTCGCGATCTACCTTCCCGTCCGGGTAGGTGAGCAGATTTCAAATTTCCTTTTGGATAAGCGCGGTGCTTCACTGCTCTACTGTGAGTACGACGAGCGTCGTATTCGAAATGACGTCAACTGGCTGGGCGTCTTCGACCAGCCAACGTGGCTCCTGCTGCTCGCCGCCGCCGTGCTGGGCGGCTTCTTGGATGGAATTCGGATCGAGGCTGGACTCACAATGAGGCTCAATCCCTTCGGCTTTCTGCGTCTGCTTCAGAGTGAAGAAAACGCACGGTCTGCGTTCCAGCTGACAATTGCCGTGGGGGCGTCAGTCTTTTTGTGTTTCTACGAAAACTACGTGGCGAGCGTGACAATGAAACCGAATCCACCGCTCTTCTACAACACGGTCGCCGACTTGCTCGCGAGTGGGCACAAGATCCGGTACTACAATCCGTTTAACAAAACATCCAAGGAGCGCGTAATTTCTGCAGACGAGGCCTTTGCGGAAGACTTCGCCCGACTTGGGATCCGGCAGCCCAACGCGAGCATCGTGTCCATCAATTTCGAGGACTTTATGTCTCTACGTTTAAAACAGGGCCACGTCAGTGTGTGCCAACAAGACCGCTCTCAGCTGTTGCAGCGCCTGAGCCAGTACCACACGCCGAAGGCGATGTGCCACGTCGTTGCACAGCCACTCGGGGCTTCACTCCGTTCGAGTTACTTCAATGGCCTCATGCGAGACGAAATGGTCGGGCTCATGCAGACGCTGCTCGAGTCGGGCATCTTCTTCTGGTGGGAACGCGTCGAACGGTACGTGACGGAGATTTGGGTCGAATCAGATGGAAGAGAGCTTGGCTTCCAGCAGCAACACGGAGAGCAGCAGTTTGGGGGTGGTACGGCCACGGCCCCGCGGCCTCTGGGCATAGATTTCAAGGTCATGCACATATTTCCCATTTGCGGCGGCCTCCTGGCGCTCGGCCTCCTCGTTTTTGTGCTGGAAGTGGGCTACTCGTTTTGGCAGAATTGGTGGCTGAGACTGTCCGTAATAGTGGCAGTAATTGAAAACAAGTGACCAGCCCACCCAGCCACACTGCTCTTGGCCTGAATCACGATCTCAATGTAGTCCGCGAGGGCACCGGGACCGTAGTAAAACAACTGTAGTCTTGCAAAGTCCCCACCCACGCGCCTGAGACGAGGGTTTCCTGCCTCCGACAAAAGCCACACAGTTTGGGCGCAGTTATTCCTGGCCAACTTGTATCGGGTAGCCTGAATCTCCTCCCACTCCTCTACCATCGCACTGTAGTTTAATTGCAGATCGGGAGGTAGCAGAATTATGTTGTCGGGGTCACGTTCCTCGTCCTGAATGTCGTCCAGCAGAGTGCGGTTCAGGCCACGCTCGGCTGACTTGATCAGCCTCGCTCCTTCGGTTACATTTTCACTGAACATCGGCCATCCAGTTATAAACGCATGATTGATGAGGAGGAGTGAGGCGTGGCCAACCGAGTCGGGAGACTTGTCCCGTACAGCAGCACGGCATTTGAGATTCTGAAACAACCACCCCGTTTACCTCAATACCCAATTTACTTTCTGAGACTACGAAATATGTAGGCATTCACCCGTTATCAGGAATTTCGATCCCAGGTCCGCCCACTCGAGTGAGGTAAGGCTGCAGCGTTCTATTGATCTGACCCGGATTGGTGATGATGAATTTCCATGTCCTAAAAGAACAATTAGGAAAATTGAATCTCTATTTCCTTAGCATGACAAGTATTACAACTCACGTGTCCGTCCCGATCGCAATCACTGTCAGAACAACGAAACGCACAAAGCAGCATAGCCTGAACAATTGCCAGCTATAATCGTAAGATTGCGTGTACCAAGCGGCCAGTCCCGAGACCGCAGTTAGACATAGAACACCCACTAACCAGGTGCTCGTGTCAACAAAATTTCTGACAATGCAGCTGTAACTGAAGAGGCGGCGAACATAAATAAAGTAAGGAAAAGAGTCCGATGAGGACGTTCAGTGCGCGATTTACTAAAGTCGGCAGATTCATTGTTAACTATCAACAATTGTAAAACGGTTAAAATACGTGCACAGTGTCAAATAAAATGTCAAAGTACAATTTAGACTTTAGACGTGGTTAATCTCTTTGATTGTGACCAAGGCACAAGATTAATACATTCCGTTAATACAGGGACGACTAACGAATCTTGGGGTCGTGTATTCAATCAAATCAAAGAAGTATAACTCACAGAATTGCAGGAGATCGACTCGAGACGGATCCATCATAACTGCACCCGCTTGGGGGTGGACACGTCCAAAACTAAAATTTTTACTTATGAACAAGGAGATTCGTGAATTCGTGTGCTCCTCCCGCTTGCACTTTCCAACTGACTTTGGAGTGAGACTCGACCGGTAGTTGTGAACAATATTTGTGGGTGTAGATAATTTCTTGGTAGTACGGGAATTGATATGAATGAGACCGAATCACGATTTAATTACGACTGAGGTCATGAGACTTGTACAATCAAGAGGTCATACAATACTGACACATAAAACGAATTGAATTATACACAAGATGATTAAAGATGATGTAGCACAATTGCAGAATTGAAATAAACACCAGATGAAATCAGCAAGAACATAATTGGATTTCGTTTCAATGTTTTATTCTTGACAAAGTGATAATAAAATATATTAGAGCTAAAATTAAGAGTATCAACAGTTTTTCATAAACAGCTCAAGCTGATTAATCTTCTCCTGGATGGCCAACACTATATCCTGCACTTCCTTCCACATCTCTGGCTTGCTGGACCATGTTTTGACCAGGCCGTACGCGTCCCACGCGATGCCCACGACACCCAATCCAATCAGCAGCGTCCGCGCACCGACTTTGAGCCCATTCAGTCCAATGCGAGCTCCGAGCTTCACGAGGCCCTTGTTGAGTGACTGGCGGATGGTGCCCAGGACGAGTCCAGAAAGCTGATTCTGGGCGAGAAGTGAGGCACTGAGGTTGGCGATGGAGTAGATTTCACGGTTCAGGTACAGAAACTGAATGATTTTCGACGTGTCGTAGATTTTGGAGACGCTGTCCATGCCAGACTGAAATGCCTTGAGTCCAGTGACGCATAGAGCGCCTGAGGTCGGGGCGGTGGCACATTTTGTACCGGCGAGGACGACAATGGCAGGCGGCGTCGCTGGAACACTGAAGACTTGGCCGTCCTTCTTGGACCTGGACTTCTTTTCTTTGGACTTGATTTCCGGATTCGGGACGGCAATGGCCGTGCTTTCATTTTGGCAATTTGCATTCTCATCTTCACCCACACTCGGGTTCACTTGCCCCAGAGCCTGCTCGATCTTCACTCCGATTGCGTGGTAGCCCTCCAGCCGTTGCTGCAGCGCCTGTTCTAGTTCAGCCGCATACTTTTTGTACTTGAAGTGACTCACGATATCTGTCCCAATGCTTGTTGCACCACCTGCGATCCCGGCTCCGATTCCGCCAGCTGTCAGCGCCAGGGACATGCCACCTGTCGTCGGCGCAAGGACCACACCAGCGATTGTGGACACGACTCCTGCGGCCGACACTCCTGCACCCGTCGTCTTGGCTATGTTGCAGTGCTTGTGGTGGGCCTCGATGGCCGAGTTGATCTCAAGCAGCTTGGAAAGTACAGCCACTTCGCTGGCGATCAGTAATTCGATGTCACTTCGATCCATGGCACTGGAACTTTAAACTTATCAGAGTAAAATTGACAAGAGATCACAAACCACGAACCACAAGTAGAATTTGAGTCGTGCGCTTGTGCAAAGCGAAGTGAAGACTGAAATGCCAAATGAAAACTGAATCTTGCTCATTCTTAAGGCAAAACAAGTACCAATTTTGTCTCTTTCTTCATGAAGGTTGTGCGAAGATTGTGCAAAAAACATCACAGCAGACTGCAGCAAGTAGGCATGGGCATCACGTAACATGTGGATATGTGGAGGGCATGCATAGATGAGATCATCCATTCTAATAGTAAGCATACATTCACAGTACAGCTTTAAAGTCTAGTTGATGACGCGACTATGATTACGCCATGAAGGCATTTGATCATTCATTATTTTCATTTATACTGGATCTTGTGTCTGATTTTGATGTGACTCATTAACGCTGATTGCTTATGACATTCATATTCATACCAGTCTCCAGTGTGCAATGGGACCTTCGAAATTTCGACAGTATGCCAATTAGGAGAAGAAACGCTAACACCAGAACTAACGGAAACCGACGCAACGCCATACTACTGGTACGCGGTTAGCCAACTCCCCGTGCTTGTGCTTTATGGCTTGGACGCATCATTTGAATTGCCGCCATTGCGGTCAAATGGGTCGTACGGCTGAACATTGTTCTCTTCACCGTGTGGGATGTCTCCTCTGCCATGAACTCGTGTTTTTACGTCGTCGGTCCGGACTTTGGTGAAGTCACTGCCACTATTAGCGATGTAATCCTAACTCACTTTGAACTAGCACTGGAAACAAAGTAGGTGGCCGAAAAACTGGAGCTCATTCGCACTGCGGATCCAATTCATGTCGGACTCCGAGATGGACTACTCCCGATTCAGGAGCGAATAGTTGGATTGAAGGTCCAATGCCTTCAGCATGAGAGAATGGACCACATTCCTGGTGGGCCCTCCAATTTCATCGCCAGTGCAGAAGTGGAAGTTACAAGACAATGAAATCAGGCTGGTGAGACTGAAGAGAGAGGTGAGTTCGGTTAATGAACAATTGATTTTAACCTAAATCAACTTCAATTACCTATTTTCTTTTGTTTGTTAACAGTTTGGCGCGATGATTCGCAGCATGTCAGAAAAGCGAATAGCGCTGGCTCAGAAGGGTTTTGAATTTGCATCCGATTCAACGGGGCACAGTTTGCCTTCGCCAAACTAAATATACAAGCTTTCCGAGTTTCAACGAGATGCTTGTGGCTGTGTGGAACCCAGTTACGATAGAAGTACTGAAGGACTTTTATTACAGCGAGGCGACAAGTGTTCAAGATATCATGGAAGGATCTGCCTGTACTTTTCAAGCAGTTTGATCGAGACTTAGTTCTTTCTGAACAAATTGGAGAGGAACTGGGTTTGAAAAAGCTCAATCCCGATTCGATGGCTGCCCTTCCAAAGAAGAACAGGAGCTGGTTGGATACGAGAGTCTAGTGAAAAAATACAAGCGCCTGCGCCAGTATTTGTGCTTCCACGGACCTTTGATTAGAAAACACTTGATATTGTCAATTCGGTAAACTGAAGACACTCTGATGTTGGTGAATGAGATAAGGTATGAAGAAAGACGAGTCAATTATGGATACATGAAACTGTATCACGATATTCTAAAGGAGATACTAATCTGACGAAGTGTGTGGAAAATCTCAAGTACAGATAAGACAAGCATCCAATCCCCATTATAACTCCAGTGTAAGTCGATGATGGGTGGGTACAAGATTGAAACTTTTATATTTTGTAACTAACATGTGCATATCAATGTAATTTTATTGTCGGTGCGCATTTTTAATTTTGAAGTTCTACATTTTTTATATTATATTGGAAATAAAGACTGAATGATTGAATTGAATTTATTAGATTGGTACATTTCATGAACTGATGAATATATGCATGTTGAATGTAAAGTGCTGAGAAAAGGAACTTACTGGCAGCCGGGACAGCCTTTTGGGTTGTGACCCGCTCCAGCCATCTTCTGTACTTTGTTCACCAAAGTAATCTCAATATTTTCAATTAACTTGAGCAGCTTCTTCTTGTCCTTCACCTGGGATGCCTCTGTTGCTGGATCGAATTTGAGTGCATCCAGTTCCAACTGCAGGTCAGGACACTTTCCCCTCAGCTGACGGTATCTGAGGTTGAAGTGAGCGCCTCCGAAGTCTTCGACGTCTTCCTTAAGGTCCTCCACCTTGCATGCGACCTGATACAAGACCTTCTTCTGTGCGTCAAAGATGGTCGCCTCTATCCAAATTAATGAGTAATAATCACACCGCTGTTTTATTGCGCTCGTCCGGCGCAGCCGGAGCACAGTGGGATTTATTGGTATATGCGTATCTCACCTATGCGCTTTCGTTCGTCAATCTTCGCCTTATTGTGGTAGAGTTTGACCTGCTCCTGGAATTTGGCTTCCATTGCCTGCTTCCTGGCTTCGAAGTTGTAGCCACCGAGAATAGTGGAGTCAAACAACTCCTGCAGCTTACGCTCGATTTCAATTTCAGTTGCCATTCTGACAGTGCTTTGCTTAGCTTGCGTTGCTTACGAATGCACTGAATTCACTCTTGCAGTTAATTCGCAATTATTAAATCAACTAATTCACGGTGGGTCAAATCAAATATTCTGATACAGTGGCCGAGAATAGATGCAATCCACAAAGTATTCGAATTCGAACTAAATACGCAATTTAATGCGAACTCGGGTGTATAGTGGAATATGGTACTCATCATTATCACGCATCGTACTTATCAGCATTTTTTTTAGAGGATTTGCAGTCGAGTTTAGTCAGTGCAGAATTTAGTAAACAGTATGTCGCGTTGTGCTGGACCCTTTCATAGTAAGCTCTCATTTATTCAATTTTTAGTAACAATAAAATGGTTGCTAATTTCTAAATATGCTAAATTACACAATTAGCAATTTAGCAATTAAACTAAAGACATCAGTTTCGTACTAACTTGCTACTAGACGATAAACAGACTATTGGATTTAGATTGACTTGATAATTCTGTAGGATTATTGCACGCAAGCCCAGCCTCGATTTGACCTTTGACCCGATGCCGGGTTATTTGGATCAGAATTCACAACACAAACACAACACACAATAAAATTAAAACTCAGCAGCCAGACTAAATTCAAGGCGAAACTCGGCAACTCAGCATACGACGTTATTTCAGCTTGAATTATTGATAAGGCGTTGAAGCACCGTTGTAGAAGTAGGCGTAGAGAGCGACCGCAACCAGCCCGACACCCGCACCGACGACCCCAGCCAGCATCCAAGTGGAAGTAGAAGCTAATTTAGTAAATCGCAGGTAAGTAGAATTATTGTCATCGAAAGCACACCAGATGAAACGTCGAAAGCAAATCCAAGCAAGTTAATTGGTTTAGGAAGCATGCAAAACCACAATGAAAGAAAACACACGTGTTTAGGACCTAGTGTAATAAGAATTCACTTAAGTATTAAGTAGAGTACTAATTAATACCAAAATTAGAGTTTGGCACACTTAACATCAATTAAGTTGCATATATTTGCTCTTTGACATGGTTTGAGTATTTTTGATCGATTCTTTGATAGGCCGGACTTGGCCATTTACTTTTTACCTTTGTCCTTCGATGTCTGCTTTCGTGGAGGAGCCTTTGGCTGCTGTGGTGGAGCGCTTGGCTTCGAAGCAGCGGCAGCGGCTCCTTCTGGCGCTTGTGGAGGTTGTTCTGCTGGCGCCGTCTGTGGCTGTGGTGGCGGTGCAGCAGCAGTCGGTGGCTGTGGCTCCGGAACGGGAGCTGCCGGATCTCTAGTGACTGCGACTTCAGAAGGTTGTGGAGGAGCCGCCACCGCAGCAGCTTCAGCCTTGGCGCGTTCTTCCTGCAGTTTCTGCTCCGCAATTCTCATTTGCTCCGCAAGTTTCTTCTCTATCGCTTGGCGTTCGGCGGCACGCAGCTCTTCTTCAATCTCCTCCGCGGTCTTTCCAGGTGCATCTCCAGCAGTCGGTGGAGCAGTAGCGACGGGAGCGGCCTCTGGCGCTGGAGGAGCGGCTGCTTGTGGCCCTGGAAAAAAGATTCACACGCTAACATTCACCAGGATTTGGTACGTGCAGCCAGAAATAGGAATTGTTACCCTCTGGCGCAGGCACAGCGGCTTGCTCGGGCTGTGGCTGTGGAGCTGCAGCTGGCGCTTCTTGAGCTGGAGTCGGTTCACTCTGAGGAGAGGGAGCTGCTGCTGCTTCGGGCCCAGGCTGAGCCGGAGCAGATTCTAATACTGGCACAGGCGCTTCGGGCTGTTGCTGAACTGGTGTAGACTCGGGCACTGGAGTCGGAGCCGGTGCTGCAGGTGCAGGTTCCGGCGCTTTCTCAGTCTTTGGAGGCGACGGGCTCTTGCCACGTGTCTGCTGCACCATGGATGCTTGAATCTTCTTGAGAATATTGTCGAACGAATCCTTCCCCATGTAGTCCATCGTTCCCTGTTCCCAGGCGACGCGTCGCATTTCCTCTTCATACGCGACTTGCTCGGGTGATCGGGCGGCTGCGGAAGCGGCATCGAACGTGAGCTTGGAGTAAATGCCAGCGATGCCTTTCTGCAATTCGGTTCGCAAAGCTTGAATTAAAGGGAGTCCACGGTCTACTACTTCAAATTCGAATTAAAAGGGATTCTATTCCAGGTTAGTACAACAGAAGCTTCAAAAGTTGCGAATTAAAATCGGATAGCAAAGCACGAAAGCAAGCATTTGCAGTTGGCAGCACATTGCTTGTTCGATCGGCAGCCTTAAAATCCCCAATTCATGTTTGCCTCTTGACAAACTTACTGCTCCTGGCTCGGATTCCGGTTGACGGCTGGCGGAACCGCCCACGCCCACGCCGTGCTCACAGGATGGATTAGAATTGAAAGGTAGATTCGAAGTGTGCGATTGAGAATGTTGCTGGTTGTGGGGGGAAGGATTAGATTCGGGCTCGGGAGGCGGTGGCGGAGGTCGCGGGTTAAGAACATAATCTGGTGTGTGTCTATAAATGGCTACAAGGAGCGGAGGAGGCTTTGGAGCCTCGGGATTTGGCGGCGGGCCGGAATCTGAATGAGAATGAGAATGTGAGGCAGTGTAACTCTGAGGCTCGGGATTTGGGTAAGATGGAGGCTGAGGCTGGTAGGAAGTTCCTTGGCTGGCAGTGGCAGTGGCTGTGGATTCGGGGTCGAAGTAGCCTTGTTGTTCCAGCTCAGTGACACTGGCTTCATGGCCATATGTCTATTTAAGGTAGTAGAGTGGCGTCCACGTCCAGGACAAACGCGACCGATGGTTGATGGCAAAACAAAGTGTTAAAAAGGTCAGAGCAAATACAATTGTTAACTAGTAACTACAATACACAGGGAAGTGTGGCGCTTGCCGTACGCTTGAAGAAACAAGAAACCACACCGTTGCGTTAGAAGAACAAAACTACAAAATGTATAAACGTTACTACAGGAAGGTTACAGAGGGTTACGGTCACAGTTACGCTATAGCATTTGGTTGAAGGGTCAAGTGTCAAGCTTCTTTGTTCTTACCATTTCCGGAGTGAGTCTATGATGTACTTCGCTCCTGAAAATATCCCACCACGCCTGCAGGAGGTCAGTCTGGTGCTCTTGCCCCGACTGTGGACGGACTTGGCCCGTGGTTCCATCAAAGTGCTGAAGCCACGGTTTGACTGCTCCGATAAAGTGCGCAATCTTAACGTTCTGTGCAAATCTGTAAGGCGAGCGCGGGAAAGCATGAATTTTGAATCAACGATTATGAATCACGGGAGCCGAGCCCAAAGTTGACTTGACTTACTGTTTGTACGCTGGCGCATAAGAATAGATTGCACTCGCAATCATGTTGTACACGAATGGCAGGTGTTTGGCGATGTCGGACGTGGCCCAGTCCTTGAAGAAGAGATTCAGCAGTCCCTGATCGCCTCCGTCGAAGGAGCCGATCTCCAGCGCAAAATTCAGCAGCCTCGCGTACGTGTCCATATTCGGCCGGTACACAAACACGCCTGAATTGAAGCAGTCAGGCCAACCCGAGTCGGGTGCTGCGGAGAATTCTTCGCGGTCAAAGAGTTCGTCCGAATTTTGTATGACAAGAGTGTCCGCATCGAGAAACACGCACTTGGAGTACTGCATCAGGCGCCAGCAGTGCAGCTTTGTGAATGTCACGCCGAGATCTGGACGCGAGAGTAGGGCCAGATTGACAGAGTCCTGCGAGTCGAGGACGTTCACGTCGATGACCGCGTCGAAGAGCTGCGAGAGCGTCGCGCGCATGGACGACGACACGTCGGAAGTGACCATCACGGCGAGGGCGCGGGTGGTGCCGACGCGACGGAGCGACTGGGCGAGGACGAGGGCGCCCAGCGCGTACGAGTCGTTGGTGGCCAGTGTGACCCAAGCTTCGTTGCCTCCTGCGGAATCAGAAAACGAAGGAGTTCCAGTCAGTCACATGTTACGTTACATAAACAATCACACGCAATACGATACGCACACATTTACATGCAGAGATTAAGTTAATGGACTAAACAACCTTGAGTGCCTGTGCCTGGAAGTTTTAAAATCTGGAACGCTAATGACTTGATAATAGCACCTATAATCCCGATGCGAGATGCGTTGCTGTGTTGCTGAACGACAGACAAGACACGATATGATGCTACAATCCGCTTTCCGCACTTACACTTGGGTGACCTTTTCGCAAAAGGGCATGCCCCACTGAACTCGGCATGAAGACCACCAGATCAAAAGCAGAGCAAAGCAATGGCCGAAACCGAAACCACCGGACTCGTTTTCCAATTCCTATTTGACAAATTCTGCCAATTCAACTTCAACAATCGACAACACTCGATAATTTGACTATGATTTACGTATGAGTGATTGATTAATTATTAATTTGCCTATTTTCAGGTTCAAGCCGTCCGAGATCGAGGATCGACAGCGCCAGGCCAAGACGAAGTGGCCAACTCTACTATCAGCGGTCGTGAAGGATAGGATGAAGAAGAAAGGATGCCGTTTAAAGAGCAGGAATGAAAAGCCTAAAACGAAACATGACAAAGAGTTTGGGTGAAAATTTGTAGTCGACTCGTTATCAAATTAATCGCGACTTTCAAGACAAAATCAAGGCAAGTCAAGTACCGGATGTCGAAAGTCGCCGTTGTCACCATAAAATCCGTCGTCATCTATCATCGCCAACAAAAATCAACATGAGACTCTAATCCCGGTGTCCGGTGTTCGCATCAAATCAAGACATCAAGACCGAAGACCCAGTTGGAAACTCTCGCCAGCCAAGATCGCGATTGTGATTGTGACGCAAATAGCAGCAAATGGCAAAGGCAAATGGTAAGGAATTCGGATGCAAGACACAAGACAACAAATCTCACTCATTCATCAACTCGAGTGCGTTGTGAAGTCAGAGTTGGAATCCGGGCGCGGTGCGATGCGGATCTTCGACTTCGCTGTATAGCTGTTAAGATGATGACTCAAACTCAGGATACAGAAGACAAAGTGGGAATGCAATGAAAATCTTTCCACAACCGTCGTGTATTGCAGGCACTGCTGCTGCGGTAAACTCATTAACGTGCCATCGTGCTGCTGTGTTATGTTTTGCTTGGGTTTACTGTCTTGTTTCTAAATCTCTCGTTCTATTTTTAGATTTTGTGGGGGTTGATCAAGAATCAAGAATTCTTGTACTGCGTTTCGACTTGACTTGGATTTGGACTTACTACGAACGACGACGACTTCGAGTAAGGAAAACTAAAACATAATACACATCATGGTGCAGAAGAATTCCGTGCGCATGCGCACGTCCTGATTACGGCCGACCGACATGAAGAATGGGTTCAAGCAGCCGGCAGCTGCCTGCAAATGTACGTGTGCTCAACGATGGTTTACGATGTCATTGTTATCAGTCCATTAACCGTTACTGCTTGCCTGCCTTTTACAACTGCACAATCAACAGCATTAAGCCTCCAGTAAAGAAGGGGAGGCGAGAAATAGAATGGAAAAGCAGAAAGGCACGCGCCGGCGTTGGCGTCACGTAACACCGAAAACCCAAACCAAAAACTAATCTTATCGGCAGGGCAGGGATAAGAAATAATCTACTCGATCCGTGATTTAGTGAGTCATGCTTGAGTCAACTGATCAATGACCAATATAATTAACTTTTGTCTACCTTCCGCCATTTTCTAAGAATCCAATTTAAATGCCAATTGCCAATGAGAACGAGGAAGACTCGGACTGGAGACTTGATCAGGTTAGATTCTTGACCTCCGGCAGGCTTTGCTTGGCTGGACTTCTCTCACACGCACAAGGCTCAACGGAAGCACACCGAAATTGCGTTTCTACTTTCCACGCTAAAAAGCTTCGCTACACTTATGGCAATGGTTAATTTTGGGCTCAGGCTCAGACTTCTCAAAGTGACTAGCACCGATTTGGATGCAGAAAACGAAGACGTATTTGGTATTTATGGGACTGTACTCACTGAATCACTGCCTGCCGGACTGAAGAATTCAAACTTAACTCGGGCTAATTCCAAATGCCAATGCCGACGATCGAACCTTCTTCTTACGTACGATCTTTCCTTCCTCCACGCCTGTGCCGTGCTGGTGCTGTGGCTCTTGACCGTTTTCGTCTCGTGCTCGTGTTTTTAACTGTTTAACTTCGGCATACTCTTTACGTATAGTATGAAAATGTGCGACCAAGAACCAGAACCAAGAGCCATAGCCAGTAGAGTACGCATTTAAACTACGTAGTTGGTAGTTCATCGTGCCAGATGTATGTAAATACTCGTATTATATCGTAATGACTGGTTTCATAGCAAACGACAGACAAGAAAAGCCTCATTCACTACACAGCAACACAGCTTCGTCAAATCTCAATGAACAAAACAAGTTTTTAGCGGACTGGACGTAAAATGGTAAAAATGTAAATGTATTTTTGTCTTACTGCTTGTTATATAACTCGAATTTCGATTTACTCGATACGATAGTAAAAATGGACTCCTGCTTGCTGTCAGCATCAACATCGCATTCCTGTATTTGTCTCGTAGCGTATCACGTATAAAAATACGTTTTTATTTGATTCCAGTAAATTCAAGTAAGAGTAAGACATTTGCAGTGTGGCTTTGCCTTTGCTGTACATTAAACTCGCGTAGTTGTAGTTTCTCATGGTTTATTGGTTTATGGTTCATGGATACATCAAATCCTGCTTGATAATCTCGTACACCATCCGAGACCGGTAGTAGTTCATATTCTCTTGCTTAAACGTAAACGGGGCATCGCGGCTCGCGTACTCGGCGAATTTACAGCTGAACACGCCGCAGTCAGACCCGTTCTCTTGCGTGGGGATGTTCTTTGGCACGTCCAGACTCCATTCGCTCGTGTTCAGCGACTCCTTCTTCCGCTCCTGCATTTCACAGGCGAGGTACTGCAGGAGAGCCTGGAATCAAATGCATAAATACAAAATAAGTCAACGTATTCTCTTTTGAGAAACAAAAAACCGCACACCAACACACTGGTCCAGCTTACTTTGATATTGTTCATGTTTCCGCCCAGCAGCGAGTCGAAGAACTTTATTTCCTTTTTACGAAAATCGGCCGTGGCACAGCACCAGTGCACGCCCAAGTGGATGGGGAAGATGAGAAGGTCGAAGCTGAAAATATCAACTTTGCGTGTCCACCGCTTAATCATATTGGAATAGCCTTCCTTTTGGAATTTCGGGAAGAAAAATGTTGTGAACACGTGCACTGATGGCAGGCTGGGCGTCTTGCGAGCTCGTTCGGCGATCATGTCCATGTAAGTGTTGATAACCTGGTATAGAATAAATTATAAACTTTTCACCCGAAAGGAAACACTTTTCTGTGTGAACCGAAGGAATCTGGAATTGAGGATTACATTGTCATTCAGCCACTGACAAGGTTTCAGGGTTTTCAGGTCGCCACGTGTTATCTGAATATTAAAGGCAGTTGCGAGCACTTCCGCATCGTTTCGCATTCGAAGCTGCAAGTTAACCGTCAACGTATAAATTAGTAAACTCAACTGATCAGCAGCAGCGAAGACCATCAAAAGTGTCAAAAGTTGGCGACAAACTACTTACAGCATTATTGATCACTTTCTCCATTTCCTCAGTAATTTCCGGTAAAACAGCTGGCACCGGCTCAAGTGTAATGATATCAGTGATTTTAAGCTGTCTGCGGATCTTCTCAGCAATATCTGCATTCAATGTCGACTCCTGCCTTAGAATGTCCAGTTTCCTGTACTCAAAGTCGATCTCAGCTTGATTCCGAGATGTCTTGTCTTGATATTCTTGGACCCTAAAGGAAAACAAACGCAAAATCATCAGTAATGCACTTTTAAGCATTTTAATATTTGCTTGAATTGAAGAAACTTACAATTGCACCAGCCATCCTTTGTTCCTGGCTTGGACTTGACTTATTTCCAGCTCCAGGCTGTTGACAGCGTGCCAGTCACGTCGCTGAGGAGGAGACACAATTTTTTCGCACAAAATCTGAACATCCTGGAAGAACTTAGGGTCGTTCTCCGTGCTCATTGAAATCGGGGACTTGGGCGTGGAGAATCCTGAACCCTGTCGGCCTTCTGTGCCCGTGGTGCTGCTAATGCTGAAGCTGCTACTGCTACCTCGGCTCCCGACCGCCTTTGTGCTATCACCGTTGTCGTTACTTCCTGTGCTGACCATACTTGACGATCGCGACCTCGTCAGTGAGAGTGCGCCATGTGCGAAAATGTCTCCATTCTGGTGAGTGGGGCTACTGCCATTAAAAAGTGATTTGCACAGCGGTCCTTGTTCCAGGCGTGGTTTCGATCTCAGCTTCAGTTTATCCCCCCATTCTGAAGTTCGGCGAAGGGGAATTGTCACCGGAGTTCTTCCGAATAAGAGTTCAGTTCTGGTTTTCAACGGATCTTCTGCGCCGTCGGGTCCACACGCTTTGTCCACCTTCATGACGTCCGCATTCGTGGATTCCGACGCTGTCTCTGATTTATCTTCATCCACTTCATCGTCCGTATCCCCAATCACAATGGCTCTCGGTTGACTTCGTGGTACGCCCAGGCCCACGCCGCCAGTCGAATGTCTGACTCTCACGTTGGCGTTTGCGTTGACACCCTTATGGTTGATAGAATTAGTTCCAGGAAGTGGAGCTTGCCTTTGCTGCTGCGGCGGAGTCACTTTCACGAAAGGAAAATAATTTGATCTGGTACTTATTCCATGGCTGCTGCTTGCGCTTGCAGCGGTGCTTCCAGCAATCGACGTCCTCTTCTGGTACAACGGTGGTGTTGAAACTCGTGTTTGCGTCGAGTACAAATGAGGGACTCGTGCCGGCTCTTTCGCACTTGACAGTCGTGTTGACATGGAGGGCGTCTGTCGCGGAGTTGCGGCTGCTGTCGCTGCTGCGGGTTTTGGCGTTGAATATGACTGCGAGCTTTGACGTTGACTTTGACTACGCAGCGGCATGGTTCGTTGCGGACGCGAGTCCTGAACATACTCGGTGTCAATTTCATCATCATCGCTGCTGATCGTGATGCACTCCGGCTCCTCCTTCTTGGGAATTTTTTTCTGATACTTGGGAGCAGTCGAGAATCTGGTAAGTGGACGACTCATATTGGTTGACGTTGATGCCGCCGTCGACGCTGAGTACGAAGGGAACGGTAAGCCGAGCCCAAGACTAAATGCTGACGATGACGAATTATTCAGGTGATTGAAGCCGGTATGATTGAGTACACTTTTACCAGTCGGCCCTTTGTTGTTGTAGTTGTTCGCGCGAGAATTGTTGACAGAGTAAAAATTGCTTGTTTTTGAAAAGGACGGCAGGAATCTTTTTGCAGACGGTCTGAAAATACATAAACATACTCGTATAGAAAAGAAAACCGATCAATTCCAATATTTCATTGTCCAAATATGTCTTACTCGGCAATATCTTCGTCCTCGTCATCAGTTAAATGCAGCACAAGATCAGAACCACGTTTTGATGCGAATGAATTCGAAGTGGTGTGATTTTGGTAACAATTCTTGTCAGCACTTCGTTTCCGGCAATTGTTATTCTCCAGGACACTTGACAGTCCAGTTATTTTGCCAGCAATTGGGTGCGAGTACGAGTTGGAATTGGTAGATACTGTCTTTGGAATTGGCGGCCAGTGGTTGTTGCTGTTGTAATATGAGGACTGAAGCGTTGATGGTGCGTGATTTCGATGCACTGATGAATTTGTGTAGTTGTTATTCGCGTACAGAGGCGTAGCACCAAAGTATGAGGATGGACGATCTTGGTGTGGCGGGTAATGGGCTCCTTCCGCTGGAGATGCAGAATCCAAGGGGCTAATGAAGTTCTTAACCGCGGTAAGAGCTGCTTTTAGTATGCCCGTCATTTGTTCTGCTAATGTTGCTCGTTTTCCGCAAGGCTATGATGCACATCTGAATTGGAACGTTGATCTGTGAACTCAAAGGATCAGGGACCGAAGCGCAAGATTTCCGTATCTGACCAGCACGTTATCTTGTAGTTTGTCACAGGGAAGCGGAAACAGTCAGTACTAAGTTCTTCACTGAATGATTTTCCATTGGAACTCTATTTCAGGCATTGAAGGTACTGGCACACACTTTAATTGTAGTTATCTTCTAGTTTCTGTCCGCAGCTCCAATGCCCAATACACAACGATAATTAAGCAATGATAAACTGTACGTTAGTATGAAATCAGTCCAATCAAGGAATTGTGAAGCAAGAAGCGAATTTCTTCCTGTAAACCAGATCAAAGACACATCAATCTACCGAATATAGACTCCAGAGTTTATAGTTAATAAGCTAATTGTCCACTCCGCGCCAACTTACCTCAAATTAAAGACCACAAACGGAAAACCATCCAAGAAGAGACGTGAAAACAGAATTCAAGCTTAAAAACACGTACAAAAATGACAAAGTATGGAAATAACTCGAATTAATTAACCAGTTAATTTTGCCTTTTGTCTTTTGCGAATTTAACTGAAGTTCGCTAATTCACTTCACTAACTTTCATTAAAGAAGACTTCCTATTTCATATTCATGCAATCGCGTAGTAAGCGCTAAGCATGTCCTTGCAATCGCAGTCGCAATACTTGTGTGGAAAGCGCTAAGCTCGTTGAGACTCGTCGTGTCTGTGCCTGTGTATTTCTTGCAGTGAATGACGGCGATTACGATTCATGTAAAACCCACGAAAACGAAATGCTTTTGTTCGCCAACGCCAGCGCATTCCGACTGCAAGGAAGCGAATGCGGACCGCAGCTTTTGAAAGTAGGCAGACCTTTATAATCGACAATCGACAGTCTAGTTGGTAGTTGAACCCTTCGAATTCGAACTTGACTGCGTGATTTCCAGTTTAATCAGTAAATCTCCGATTTTAATATTTCAATTTCGTAACCGCATAATTTGGCATTCCAGCATGAGTTTGCCGCAGAGTGAGCCATACTTCAAGCAAGAACGAGAGCGAATCGCGGCCAGATCGAGCGATGACGACAATGATTTCGGAGGACCCGGCGATGGAGGCTCAGGATCGGATGATAATGAAGGTGATGACTACTATTCGTCGGTAGGAGAAGGGTCCAATTCGCAGCGAGGGCGCAATGGGGCCGCAAATGTCGCTGGCTCAGCAGCGTCAGTCCTGTCGCAACACACAACCCAAGTCAATATCACCAACGTGGGCCATCGCATCTGGCTCGTAAAAGTAAGTCGTAAATCTGGCAACTGCTGATTTCCGCCGTAAATTATAACATGGGCTTTTTTTTTGTTTCGATGTTAGGTTCCAAAGTACATTGAAACCCGTTGGAACCGAATTCCCGGAGACGTAGAGGCTGCCAAGATGCGAATCATCAAGGATCCTCGCAACCCTCGCCCCAAGGTTACGTTGAGCTTATCAGAAGCCGCACTCTGCCTCAAGCAACCCGACGAGGCTGACGTTCCCAAGGAGCACGATCTCGTCTTTCAGTCTTTGGCCGCACAGACACTGGGCGTCTTCACAGCAGAGGAAGAGCACGTCGAAGTGCCCGCAGTGCCAGATGAAGGCGACGATGAGCCCATGGGCGACGACAAGACTGAGACGCTCATACTGGAGAAAGTGGCTGTCGAAGGCGTGATCGACCAGCGGCTCGATTGCCGCCCAGTGGCCGATAACAATTACCTCAAGCTGAAGATGGCCGAAATAAAAAAGACGCAGCAACCCTTGCGGCAGGTGAAGGTGCTGGAGCACGTCGTCAATACGTACAAGCCGGTCTCCGATCACAAGCACAACATTGAATTCGAAGAGAGGCGTAAGGCAGAGGGCAAGAAATCGCGTGACGATAAAGACAAGGTGATGGAGATGCTCTTCGCTGCGTTTGAGAAGCATCAGTACTACAACCTTAAAGATTTGGTCACGATCACCAATCAGCCTGTGGGGTACCTGAAAGAGTTGCTGAAAGAAGTCTGCAACTATTGCATGAAGAACCCACATAAGAACATGTGGGAGCTGAAGCCAGAATATCGACACTACAAGTCTGATACGCCTGCGCCTAAAGGCGGAGATGAGAGCGATAGCGAGGATGATGAACACATGGAAGTTGATTAACGCTAGTATTCCATAACCTAAATAATCTTAATTAAAATTAATCTGGCTGCACGAGACGAATTTTAGGATACGCATTCCTATTTCCCATTTAATAAGCATTACGAAAATCAAACAAAATAAAATAATTTCTTATTCCCGCAATTTTAGTCAATAATTTGATTATACAGCGTGTAGCAAACATTTTTACGTGTGTCAATGATGAGATACATGAAATTGTTGTACTGCGGCTTACGAAACAGAAAATCAGCGTCGAGTTGAAGGACGATGGAGTGCACGACGAGTTCACCGTCGCTTGTGCCATGCAGTTCGCGGCCGCACGCAGAAGATACTGAAATCAAATCCTTGTACAGCAGCTTAGTCACGTCCAAGTAAGGCCGAGCGGTGTCTTCTGACTGGCAGAGTGATCCGCCAAGTACGAGATGGCCAAAAAGTCGAAAAATGAATTCGGAGTATTCTTCAGCGTAATCGTAATCAGGCTTGCCTTTGTGGTCTTCTCGGTCTTGATCTTCATTGTAATCGTAATCGTAATCATCTTCACCCAGCCCGTCTCCACGAGCTCGTACGATCATTTTCTTCAGTTCATTCTCGAGTATAAGCACGTCACCGCCGTGGGCGTTTGGTGGTTGGAAATTTACTTCGGGGCATTGCTTGATGGGCGCGGCTGCGGCTTGTCCGTCGTACAAAATGGAACGGTCTGCAAGCAGTTTGTCAAACAGAGACATCGACGTCGCTTTGCAGACTACCTCGTGGACGGTGAATGACGGAGAAGAAAATGAGACTGAGGCTGGAGCGCCAACTTCTTCGGAGCTTTCACTCGGAATTCGTCGACCAAACGTCGAGCGTACGCGTGGATCATTGAAGAAATCTTGCACAAATTGCTGCTGAAGATATCGGCGGTACGGAGCGTCGAAAGAGTAGCCTTGCACACGGAGGCCATCGTGGAGTCCCCTGAAGTCGGACCATTCAAGAAGTGATTCTGGAAACTGGAACCTGATTCGAGTAAATTCGCAAATTGAAAGACTTACCACTTCTTCAGACTGTCAATCGTCGATTTCTTTGATAATCCAACGAATTTGAGGTTCTGCAGCTGATAAAACTTGTATTCAGCCGAAACTGCTGGTACGAATGCGGATGAGGCGCTGCCAGGAGCCGCCATTATAAAGTGCGAAGTATGAGAATTAAGATTCTTCTTTCAGCGGTCAACGTGCCTCGTTTCAAGTTTTAGTTGGTCAAGTTTTATCAAATCTGAACAATATAGAGCTTGTTAAGATGAATGAGTTTCGAAGTTCAAACGACGTGAGGCCAAATGCCAAAAAAGCGTATTGACCAAACAGCGATCAAACCATCATACCATCAACATCAGCATGGACTTCAATAACTTCAATATTTATTCAAGCACTTAATTTTATTACCCTACGTCCTATAGTAATTTCATTTCTTGGAAGAATTCAAGGTCCTTCAATCTAAGGTTGAGTCATGGGTGTTTACTCTGATCGATTTTTCCAATTTTTCGGATTTTGGAGTCTGTCAAACCTTGCAACTTTGCTTGCAATTGATACATTATAAGACTTATCTATTACTTATAACTTCCCTGTTTAGTTTAGTAATTTATCCATTGCAGTATAGTATGTCAGCAGTTGAGACCGGTCAGACAGTTGTTTTAATTAGTAATGCTTCTCCAAATTATCTCAAATCTACTAGTAAAAGTAGGAGAATACGCGAACATGGCATGGGCTTGCGACTGCTCGGTCGATTTTTGCTTTTGATGACTCAGTGAGTCTCCTTCAAATTCGGATTTGCGATAGGAATTGTTGTGGCAT
Source organism: Mesaphorura yosii (assembly GCA_009869945.1). Taxonomy (NCBI): domain Eukaryota; kingdom Metazoa; phylum Arthropoda; class Collembola; order Poduromorpha; family Tullbergiidae; genus Mesaphorura; species Mesaphorura yosii. Next base: position 19,787 of record WIXG01000264.1, on the reverse strand, counting down.
CGCCACCGTCGTCATCGCTGAGCAACGAACGAACGCAGTGCAGACTGGGAAAATGCACGCGCACAGGCTGTGCTTGCTGCGTACAGGTACAATATTCCACTACACTGTAGTAGTTTCAGTAATTTGACGTGAAATCTAAATGGATTGGGATTGCTAATTAATTCTGTACGTCCAGTCGTCCAGCATTTAATTTCCTGTCAAAATGACGGAGACAATCAAGTTCATCATTAACGAACTGGCCAAAGAGCCGTTTCGTAAGAAATTCACGGTCATCTCCTTCGACTCGCTTAACCCCGAGACTCTTCTGCAGATCCTGAACGATGTGCTGGCCGAGATCGAGCCTTCGAACAAGATGGACATTCGGGAGGAGGCTGTGGAGGACACCGTCGTGCGGATGTTCAACATGCTGCGTGTGCTCAAGTACAAACCAAGCAACAACGACCCGACAGTGCTCCGCACAGGGCTGGCGGCCGGCGACAAGGAAATCATTCACCCGATGCTGGAGTGGCTGCTCCCTCGCGTCGGCGAATTGCGGACTCGAGCGTACCTCGCCACCTTCCTCGTCAAAGTCGACATCCCGCCCGAATTCCGCTCTGAGCTCGAAGTGGAAGGGCTCTACCAGCAGTACGAAGGAATGATCGAGCAGTTTAAGGGCACGCACAAGCAGCTGGAGACAATGAGAGCGCAGGGCTTCACCACGTCCGAGATTAGGAAGGACATCGAGGCGATGGAGGCGGAACAGGAGTCCGTGACGCGGAAGATTGAGAAGCTGAAGCGGAACACGGATCAGGTGCAAAATCGGGAGGAGTTGCTCGAAGTCATTCGGGGGTTCCGGAAGGAGCGAGAGCACGGGCGGGAGCTCGGGACGCAGAGCGTGAGCCAGTCGCAGGCGCAGCAGCTCGCGGAGCAAAAAGTCGTGCGGCTCCAGCGGCAGCTGAAGGAAGTGAAGAACGCTAGCATCGGAGCGACACCCGAAGGCACGCTTCAGCGGCTAGAGCAAGACAAGGAGCTGACGCGGTTTATCGTGAAGGAGAAGCTGCCGAAGGAAATCGCTGCAGTGAAAAAGCAGGTGGACGCGTACAGCAAAATCATGTACGACAACGCGGATGAGCACGACCTCGAAGATCGGCGCGTCGAGGTCGAAGCGCTCAAGTCGCACGTGAACGAGCTCGTCAAGCGCAAGATGATGAAGACGGAGGACGACAATCTCGTCCTGTTCAGGCAGCAGACGACAATCGTCGCCAACAAGAAGCTGGGGCTCATCTCTAGACTGGAGGAGATGCGAGCCGAGATGGGGAGCCTCAAGTCGGAGATCGTCGCTAAGCAGGAAGTGCTGACGAAACTCACTGGGGACGTAAATATGAACGAAGACCAATTCAAAGAGTATGTGCGGGTGCTGCGCGTGAAGAGCACGCGGTACAAACAGCTCAGGACGCAGCTGGACACGCTCACGGCGGAGATCGGAGTGCTGAGCCGGACAGCCGAAATCCTGACCGTCGACGCGAAGAACGGCGAAACTAGCCTGAAGGCGATGGAGTCACGGCTCGGCGTGCAAGGTTTCACCCAGGCACAGCACACGCTCGAGAAAGTCGTGGAGGAAAAGTCACAGCTGGAAGAGCACAAGACAAAGAACCTGCAGGAGATGGCGGCGACCGTCGAAGAACTGCACGCGAAGCTGGCGAGCAAGAAGAACGAGCTGGGGCCCATCGTCAAGACGCTCAACGCGAAGCGGCAGCAGGTGCAGGTCCTCACGCACGAGTACGAAAGTCTGCGCAAGAAGTACGAAGGCGTCGCGAGCAGCGCCGAGTCGGGCCTCGGGCGCCTCACGAAGGAAGTCGAGGCCCAGCGGAGGAAGTACGAGCAGGATCAGCTTCGTCTGTGCAAGCTGAACGTGGGCATCGACAAATACACCGTGGAACTCGATCGGGCGCGGAGCGAACTGAAGCTGTACGCGGCGGCGACGACGCGCAATGCGAACGCGGGCGCAGGTGTTGTGGCGGGAGTGAAATCGTACAAGGACCAGATTCTGGGGAAAATCACTGAGCAGGAGCGGCTGAGCATGCAGTTCAAGGACGAAGAGCGATCGCTGGGGCATCTTCAGTTGGACAGAGTGCAGCAGACGCAAATGTGGTCGGACGTCCAGAAACTGCTTGAGTGCAAATGCGCACTGGCCAGGCGCAGGGCGACTGCCGGCGCGAGTACGGGCGTGGCGGCGGACCGAATGAACCGCGGTCGATCGAGTTCGCTGTACTCGAGCGATGGACGAGGTTAAAGCTGAAGCGAAGCTGAGAACTGAAGCCTTCGAAGTGCAAAATGTCTTGAAACTTGGTTTGGTTTTTGTTTGTATTTGCCACCTGCGTCTGTCTGGAATGAAGTTTGCTTTTTCGTTTGTGGGAAAAGTTTCATTTTTCTTTTCTTTTCTGATATGACCTTTGATTAGTTGCGAAAATAAAAGGGACGGCGAAATCAAATCGATAATTGTGAGTTGCGAATTGCAAATTATGAAAGTGTCATTGTAATTTCCTTTGCTGTCTTTGGCGTGCCGTGGAGTGGGTGAGTTCCTTGAACTGGAAAACTTCCAAGGTTTCTTCTTCTTTCGAGATCCAAGCAAGACGCAAATGGCGAATTGTTCCACTTTTGCGATTTTTTGTCTAGAATTACTGGAAAACCTCACAGCTGCTGGAACTGGAAAGGCCAGCTGGGATTCTCTTTAGTTTCATTTGCTTTTGCCTTATCAAATTCCCATGCTGAAAAAGGTGTTGACTGTTGACATATTTGCTGGCATTTTAACCATGAATGGGAAATTAATTTCACAAGAAGCAACGCGAATGCGAATAAATTTCCTGTGTTTCTGCTTATCATCGGAAATTTGATCCTCCTCGAATTTCTGCGATTCTGTGGTACTCGTCGTATACGTATTAATTATCTCAAGCATCAAAAATGTGCACACGTGCAAGCCGCAGCCGCTGCCAAACTCGATCACACCACCGCACCACAAAAACGCTTCTCAGAAGACAATTCAAGATTCAAGCCAAAAAAGTGGCATGCAAGCGAAATTTTTGATGATGCTTTCCCGTTCCTGACTATAAGAAGTCGAAATTGCTGCGATGGAACGGAAGATTGATAAATTATGCGGAATTCTTGTGGGAATCGCACACGATGATGATGAATTGTGGGTACGACGATTTTGCATGCGCTATAAATAAAAACAGTTTGACGCACCGTTGCCGTTGTCGGTTTCCGCGATCGCGGCGGAGAAAATTAGGAAATTACGCAAAACGCAAAACCAAGTAGCCAAGGCTGAGAAACTCAGGAATCAGAAACTTGAAACCGGCAACTCGCCTTTGCTACGCTTCACTTAAATTACATTTCACGATACGCCACGCGGTTGGAATTGGAAGCGTAAGGTTTCTATATTCTATTCTGCATAGTCCTAATGAGAATTAGAATCTTGTCGGGTCGAATTTGATACGTCGCAGTCACACTACGATTAAAATCTTGTAAAATCTGAGCCAGTACCCAGCAGCCAAGACGCACGCATGTAAATCACTGTTGGCGCGAATCGCGAATTGCGAATGTCGGGTTTTCTCATGATTCATTCATGGATTCGTGGGAAACCTTGTGAAATGTGGGGCAAGTCGCCAAAATTGCGCCGAATTTCGATACGTGTCACAATGAAAGTACGTGTCGGCATCAGCAAAGCAGAAGATCTGGGATTTTATGTGTCGCCGTTGGCGGAGCGCTAGCAGGTCACTAGCAGCATTGATGTCACAGGCCACGAATCACGGTGGTGACGAAATGCAAGGCAGTATCGTAGTATGCTAGTTTGGAAATTGTTAACCCTCCTAAAAATGTACGCACGGCAAAATGGAAATGCCGTTGGCCTGGTCGGGTCGGACGATCGTACGATTCTCGCCACATGAATTATGCATAATGCACAAATGACAAATAGGCACACGAGGAGCAGCCTTATCAGTCATCTTCTTGCCGTGCCGCGAGCGAGTATTGAATTCTAGCGAAGCGAACGTGAACTCGGAATTGCAAATCGCAATTCTTATGCAAATGCATGCAGAAATGCGATAATGCTGCCTCGGCTGCCTGCCTTATCAGCGACTCGGATCGCGAGTACAATGGAAATTCGTCGAGAGGGCAGCGAAACGCCCAAGGAGAAGGTCACGCTGACGAATCTTGAGCCTCGGTGACATCACGCGTGGCTACGCTTCATACGCAAGTAAATATTTTGTGCAGGGGGTCACCAGCAGCAGCAACGCTCACTCGCTGTGGCGCTGCTGACGTACGAGCGAATGAACGCTGCTGATAAGCATCTTTAGGTTGGCTTCTCGACTGTCGTTGCTGGATCATCATTTCTAGAAATGTTTCATCATCCCCACAGTCTGCGTATCGCGTATCGGAGCGAGTATAGTTTATAGTTTCTAGTAAAGTTCAAACTACAAAGATTCCTTTGTACCTATACACATGATACATGAATTATGAATGAGCGTCCTGTTCATGTGACTCTGACCACGACCACGACCACGGCAAGCAAGTCACAAGTCATTGCTGCGTACTTTTTTTGTAGATAAATGAATGGTCATGCGAGCCAAGATAAAGGACAAGAAATACATACGACGAATATTGAATCAAATCTAAGAAAAGTGCTGAGACGCCTACAACTGGGAAAAAGAGTGAACCAGCACAAACCCGCGTTTCATTACACTTTTGAGACTTCAAGCGACCAGCGACAGCGAAGCGAATAGCGACACAACGAATCTAGCGAAACATTTCCAAGAAGGAAATTAGAATACGGAATACAGAATTAATTTCGGCGTGGCGTGGTTTGGCGTGTGTGAGCGTGTCGTAGAAGTATAAAAGCGGTAGAGTGTCTTTGCTGAGTCTACCAGTCCTTCATTCAGCGTTGGCGTTGACAGATCAAGTTTCCCACTCACGCAGCAGAAGCAAGCAGTGATAATTGCCATTAGCCATTAATTCAATTTGTTGAGCGTGCGACAGGCAAACTCAATCAGTGGGCAGACTAATTAGACGCCAGACGCGTAAAAGTGCAAAATATTTACAAACTCCAATTGCCAATTAATTATCACGTTCATGACAGAATTGTGAATTGCGTCACAGCAGTACAGCACAGGACAAGAACCTTGGACGTAAGTCGATTTTTACTAACTCTTTAATGTCTGCCGCGTGATTTTATGACGCGTGTCGCGCGTAATTGACGATTGATCAACGGTCCACGATGCATGAGGCATTCATTGGCTAATTGGTCGTAAATCTGAAATTTAGAAGGCCATGCCTGCCCCTGCCTCCTCGTCGTAGAGTTTTTTCGATTTGCTGCTCCACGTGCACTTCATCGCTTTTGTATTTTGAGGATTTTGATGGTGCCGGCACTCATTTCACACCTCGCGCCGTCGATTCTTGCATTCTTGCATCATTTTATGTAAAGTTCGCCGGCTTTTGTTGAGACTTAATTATTTTGCACTCGGCACGGTCAAAAGCAGAGATCGTCATGATTTTCGCGGTTCACAGTCAAGCTTTTTGGTCCGGCGTGTCAAAGTCGAAATTCTTGCATATTCTAAAATAATGTAGTGCAGGCTCATTCCAGGCTGGAATTCCAGCAATTGCAAGCGTTGGGGAGATTTGAGATGGGATTGTAATAACGCGTGCGGGGCCACTTGAGACTTGAAACCCCCCTTCACTGGCCGCTATACTTATACTCGCTAAGCTTAACGCTTGCTAATTTTGATTGGCGGATGACCGCCTTTATCAAGCTTGCTGATCAGGAGAATCCGATAAGAAGAAGTCTTTTTGCGCAACTACGCAAGGACAACGACAGATTACCGAATTAATGCGAGCGCTTAACACTTCATACATCCAGCCATATTGCGCGATAACACCGACTGGCGACTGGCGATTTGCTGATTTGCTCTTGATTCTTGTATTCTGCCGACGGCTGGGATTGGAATTTGAACTAGAAACTTCGGTCGATTGAATTAAACCAGACTTGACATGATTTATTCGCTCTTATCTACGTGCTCCGGCTTCGGTACTCTTATGCTAAAAGCTAAATTCGCATTTTCTCGACGACACGACACGACATGCCATCGCTATGTATATAAATATTATGATTACGTGTCCAAATATAGAAGTTCATGTAAGTTCAGTCTTGAGCAGTTCTTGACCTCAGCATGACCCTGTGAGTGTGAGCTGCCAGAGCCAGCGTACTTCTCACCGCATGAATTTCGATATTCGACATGATTTCCCATTCCCAGGCTCCATACATGGCTTGGCTTTGGCTGCTGGCGCCTTCATTTTTCGCATTTGACATGGCATTTTGCACTTTTGAATCGGGAAGTCACCTTACAAGTCGAAGCCGCCAATTGACATTCAGGCGACCTGCAAGTGCGAATTCCATTCAGCAGGGTAAACTTGACGCCTTCTCATGCACGGTGACTATTTTACGACTTACAATTATGAGTTCATGTTCATGGGGAACAGGACGAAGAGAATCCGAACTAAGAAGTAGAATAGAAATAAATGCACACGATTTCATCATCTTCTTTCCATACGTGTGTTCAGCTGGTTTACTTACTTACGCATGGTTCTACACGCTTATCAGGAGCGCTGGCACTCACAGTAGTCAGTTGGCTCCGACTCATCTGCTATTGTGTAATTCCTCACTGAGCTGAAGAAAGGCATCAGATCGAAGATAAAAGATAGAAGGCGACAAGGTCTTCTTTCATTCGACGGTGATAAGGTCAGTGGTTCTGGAATTTCACAGTACGACGTTAATTACGTAATTGGAATTTAGCAGCGGAGCCTAATGCGAGTACGAGTACCCCACAAGTGCTAGGCGGTCAGCTCCTACTTACCGTACGGCTACGGCGCAGTCGTCAGCCCACATACAGGTGACAGCGACAGTCGGCCAAATGCGCGGGTGCAGACGCTTGGGTCCGTGCGTCAGCAATCAGCTTATCAGTGATCCAACTGTGTAAATACAAATAGTAAACAGTAAACACAAACAAGAACTGGCACATGTGACATTGCTACTTGTTGTACGTACGTCGTGGCCGTGGGGTCGTGGCACACGTGGCCGTTGACGACTACGACTGGCGAACGCGATAATCCAAACTCCAAATCAAAGACCAGAATTAGAATGAATGATGATTCAGAATTAGGCAGCTGGACTGATTGCGGTCAGGTCATCTTGCATGGCGTGGCTGCCTGCCTGCTGCGTGGTGGTTTTTGACCACTTCAATCAAATCATCTCGGGCATTTCCGTACGGTAAAATTCCACGTCCGTCCAGTCCACCACTCCACTACCACCATGTCACAAATCAAATCACAAACTTAATTAATTACTAATACATATGTCCGTATGTGGGTTATCTGCCAAGGATTTGACAGTTGGAAAAAATTTGACCCCTTTTAAATTATTCCATAAATAATACTCACTGACGGGCGGACGGGTCGGCCGCCTACGCTTAACTGGGCTCTGTGGTAAAGCGTGATGGCTTGGTCTGGGCATGAGTGAGAGCACGTCGACTCGATCGCACAGCCAGTACAGCAGTCATTCTTGTGCTTTGGCTCGAATTCAAACCAGACGACTCAGACAGCTTGTCGCCTCGTTATCGCCATTCTTCCTCTGACACTCGTGCCGCGCCGTTCGGAGTACGCTCTCATTTGCTTGCTACGCGCCCAGCTAATTAGTCTATTCATTCTTATTCTTTTGCAGTAAGTGAAGAAGCTTGCAACGTAAAATGAAGAGTTCGTACACCCTCGCCCTCCTGGCGGTCCTCGCCCTGTGGGCCACCAGCAGCGTCGACCTGGCCTCGGCTCGGCGTATGAATAACCTCAGCGGTGGTGGAGGCGGTCTCGCTCTGGATTCTTTTGTCCCTGAAGCCGTTATGGAAGCCATCAACTCGGACGAAGTCGAACTCCAGCAGCTGTACAAGCCCCAAACCCACTCGAGCCCCTTGGCTTCAAATGGCGCCGGTGGACGTACAACCAAAGGACGACGCGCCTGGCGACGAAACAAGGCGGTTCCACGACCAAACTCTTTCCCAATCTCTACCATGTCCAGAAATACCCGAGCCGATGGCGTCAGTGCCATGCCGGTGATTGGAATTCCTCCGCCTCCCGTCGCGGCAGCCAACTCAGGCGACTCAGACAGCGGAACTCCACAGCAGCAGTGGCTTGAACTCGAACTCGTGCCGCCGCCATACATCTCCGCCCGCCTTCACGGTGAAGTAGTGCTCGAGTGCGAAGCTGTTGGCTCTCCACCACCACTCATTTACTGGCTGAAGGATGGCGTTCCTTTGAACAACGTTGCCACTCTTGACTCGGAAGAAATGACCAACGATCTGGACACGCGTGACACGCTCCTGGAGCGCCGTTCGCACGGAAACTTTGTTCCATCCAGCTTCGCAATGTCCAAAATCAAGTCCAAGCTCCCGCTCCGTTGCATACGGCCGGAAGAAGAGGGCGAGTACACATGCGTGGCCGATAACTTTGGACGTCAAGTCAAAGCCAAAGCTGTCGTTGCGATTGAAGGTACATGAGTAGCATATAATTTAATTTATCCGTGCGTGTGAGTTTGACATCACGGTCACAGCTTTTTATTAAACTATTTTTTTTCTTGCAGAGGACGACACAAGTGAGACCTGGCGCCCTGAGTGTGAATTCCGCCTTCCTTCCTCGTACGTGCTTACAAAGAAACCTACTCGCAAAGGCACCAAGGCATACGTTCACGTGTCGGAGTCACTCCACATGGAGGCCATTGGCAAGGATATCATTCTGCCATGTCGAGGTAAGTTGCGGATTGTGGTTAAGCCATTACCACGCCACGCCAGACTCAACCCACTCAAATGTAATTTATGTGCTTTGTCTTTAGGAGGTGGCAAGCCAAAACCCCGCATTTCATGGACCGGTGCCGACGGTCAACAAGTTGTGCCAGGGAAGAAATTCCAGCTTAGCACGAAAGGCGACCTGATAATCAAGAACCTGAGCTGGAGTGAGATGGGTGAGTACTCGTGTCTGGTCGAGAACCAATTCGGGTACGAAGTAGCGTCCACGTTCCTGTACCCACTCCTGGTAAGTACTGCGTGGTTGTTCGGTACTTGATCACCTTTCTCGTCTTCGAGCCCACTCGGGCCAGGTCTCATTAATTCCTATCCTCACTTTTCTATTTCTGCTCCGCCAGAACGACGCAGAGGAATCACAATCACAGCCTGTCCACGCTCACGCGCAGCCCGCGCAAGTTCAGCAGCAGCAGCGGTAAAATAAGCGCCAACGGCGCGGCAACAGCATCGGCCTCAGCGCCCGAGCCCGAATTGTGAAAGTGTTTTCCTCTAGTCAGCTTTTACTCCTACTTTCGTAATAGTTAATTAGCCTGACCGTGGTGGCTTGGCTTAGCTAAGTTAGACTCAGTGCGGGTCGTCGTTGGTATGTTTACCTCAGATATATTTTTAATTACTTAGACTTAGATTATATAATTAGTATTTAGTGACCCTACCCCAAAAGGTGCCACGTCCGGCCCAATATAGCTAAACACAGTAGTTAATTCCCTTTTCTCCGCCGTAACTGTATTATTACGCCATTGCTTTTGCTGTTCTGTTTTTACTCCCACAGTATTTTAGTACGACTTTTCTGTTCTCCAGACCAGTTTTATACTCATTATCATTTATTTTGATAGTTTTTTAGTTCCCGACCGTAGAAAATTAAAGCTACTGCAACCTGCAACTGTTGTACATTTAGTCAGCGTCAGTCAGCGAACTTGTACTTGCACGTGTTGGCACTTACTTACTGAAAGAAGAGATACTGATTCTGAAATAAATGCGATACAAGCAATGATAACACATGCGATGAGTTTGTGACTTGTGAGTTGTGCAAATATTTATTCACTCGATGAATTGCATTAAGTCAATTGAGTACAAAATTTCATTATTATTAATAATGCATTAACGCAATTAACGCCATTACAAGAATCTTGGATCAACTATGCCATAAGGCTAAAATAAATTAATGGCACTTACGTATAAAAGGTGAAACGGTCAAAAAGTTAACCTTGCTAAGCTAAAAAGCTGAGATTCTGCGACATGGCTGATAATAAAAATAGACTGATAACAATACTGAGACTGTGACTGACTGCTTTTGCATGTGGTTTTTTGTGTCTGAGACCGTCGACCGTCTGCTCCTGATTAAACATGATTTGAGTCTACCGGCTCCATCCGCCCATACTTTGGAAAGAGACGGGCCGCTGCTTTTGAATTTGGTGTCAGGGTCCGATGCCAACTTGAGCTCGCTGAGCCACGAAATTGAGCTACGGGCAACTCTTCATTGCTTTCTTCCATGCTGACGCTGACGCCCATGTCTCCCGCTTCTCTCTTAACAATCTGACCTCGCTTGACACAACGGCCGCTCATCGTCCTCTTGTAGCCCGACGGGCAGTACGTTCGTTCCTTGCCTCCTCTATAGTACGGGCGCCGCCGAGCGGGTGAAGCCTCTGTGCTGGAGGGCGCCCACGCCGCAATGGCGATGAGAACGAGCAGGGCGATAGTGAGCTTCGCGAAGGGCTTTGAGCCGCCGAGGCGTACTGAAGTAGTCATGTCTGAGAGGTCTGGTTCTGAGGTTGAATCTGAAATTAACAATTAAACCTTTAATTAAACTTCCGACATGAATCAAACTTTCACAAATAAACCACTCCACAATGATGGATAACTTACAATTGACTTGGTATTCTGTGAGCGTGTTCAGACTTTGTCAATGGCGAGGAGTGGAAATGGAATGAGATTTTATGTGAATTCGGTGAACTCGGCGAGAAAGTAGGCTCGACAATTGTGAATCTTGACACTGCCTTGTAAATGACAAGGAAATGAAAGCCGGTCCCCATATTTATATCAACAATTGACCAATTCGTGTGAATCACGCCTCACGCATTACGCGACCGTTGTCGTCGTCCGTTACCAGCGAACCATAACCATTAATGTAAATAGCAGTATTTGGTACACGTCATGACTTGGCTCGGCTGGCTATTGACTTAAATCTTAAATATGGGTATGACATCACCTGTGGAATATTTCATTGTGGCTGTCGGGGTGGTGCAGTGCGTTGAGTACTCAATTCAACGAGTCCATAAAGACTGTCACTGTGTACTTTAGCACCTGCTGCGCTGCACTTAAGTGGACAAGTGAAGTAAAGCTGATGACCAGTAATCATAATCATGAATGACTCGTATGATTCATTCATTCAACAGATGCGTATGCCAATTCTGTAAATTCTGTATTATTCCATTCCGCCTCGGCGTGGTGGTGGTCATAGATTACATAAGCAGTAGGATGTCGTGGATTGTGGAATTGGTCGGTCGGTGGACGCGGTTCTTGACTTTGATTTCACATGCTTCATACTTGCGCTAGCTTGGCCGGTTAGGTTTTTGGTTGAGTTCGTTGGAACCTGGCAATCTGGCATGGAATCTACGTAGAAGCTGTATCTTGGAATTCAGCTCGTGCCGTGTCGTGTGTCGCGGAAACCGTGGGCGCTCTTCCTGGCATGCATCGCCGAAGTTGACAGTTTACAAAGTGGTTAAACTGGTTTTGGATATTGGATCCTTGTTACTCGTAACCTAACTGCCGTAACACGTGTCGTGTTTCGCACTAACAGCGACACTCTTTACTGTCTAAGCTATCAGACAAGACAGGGTGTTCCGTATCAAATTACTGTACTGGCGAATTTGCTTACGTTGTTATTGTTAGTAAGAACGATGACATGATCACTACCAGTACAGTTCGCAATTTGCAATTCGCAAATCCCAAAGCCAAATCCCACACGCGACGCTCGACGTAGCAGATTAATTATGAGATCACGATCATAATGAAATGACAGTACAGCACAACTCAGCAGGATTCCGGCTCCTCCGGCTGATTGATGAGCTAAGCCAAATAGTTTGGGTTATTGTAATCCAATTTCTAGGATTTTTCCTGTCCCTGTCGTGGCGTGTTAATTAGCAACGAAGAATGAATGAATGAGTTGACACTTTTTATTTCTGAATACTGGCTGTGATGTGCGTGGCTTCGGTAAACATGAATTTGTCTTTGTTATAGTTCGTTAACGAAACTTTGTATGAAATTAAACAGTTCAAGTTTCTGTCGGTCGATGAGTCATTGCCATTGCCATTGCCATTGTCAATATCCTTAACTGAATGAACTCAACGAAGCGTACATGAATGAAAGCGAAGATGAAACTGAATGATGTAATGGAAATGGAAGATCCCACAACACGACGAAGACTGGCGAACGGATGGATGGACGTCATGAAATTGTGCAATTTTTCCTAAAAAAAAGAGACACATGCACTCCAGCTCGCTCAGTTTTCAGGTTGAAAAGAGATTTCCAGTTGCCAGGAGGGCCATGGACTCACGTTTGCTGTTGTAACTATTGCAGTACAGGTACAGCACCATTTTTTTTTTAGTCACGGTCATTGTGAAGCTGATTTGTCTAATTTATTAGCAGGTGCAGGCTGTTGTTTACTAGGCTCCGGAGTGCTTTGCTTATTACAGATTTATTCCCTTCTTGTGTGAGCTGTTTTTTAAGTTCTAACGTCTTCTTTGCTTAATTGGCTTTATTCCTTTTATAGCGGCCCCAACAAAAGCTAAGTAAATCGAAAATTATGGCTGCGACTGGTTTAATGGTTGCTTAACACTGATTCCTGATTCGTTACTACGCACATCACCACTTGTTTGAAACCGTTAAAGGTGGCTTGATATCTTTTGAGGTTTCATTCATTATCAGTTAGGTAAGGTTTGCCTCGGTGCGAAGCGAGCGTGAGAGGCGATCACACGAAATCGGGCAGCCGTAAACGGACCTGCTTCGTGGGACCGGCGTAGCCGGAGCATAGCACCAAGCGGAGCTTTAGCTGGCCAGGAGATTGGTCGTTGACAAATCATAGAATTCATACTAATTATTGAACTTTGGAAGCGCTTCCCAAACAAAATTCGACTTGTTTCGTTACGTACTCATCGAGATCTTTCGATTGACGTACAGTTTATCCCATTTCGCTTGGGGTCGCTATAATAGGAATGTTCTTCAGTCATTGCTTAAATGACTGAAGATGGATCCAGCGGGCCCAAAGGGTAGCACCGAAAACGTCTCCCCACTGCCATCAGCCTCCACAGCGCCCGAAGAGATCGAAAATGACATCGTTAAGAAATCTGAACCTCGGAAGAGTGCTCCCCGCTTCGGGAAAAAGAACAAAGTCGGGCCAACACCAGGGACCAAGACGCGGGTAACGAAGAAAAAGAAATACTCCAACTCCACGTCTCCAGGCCCCGACAAAGCCGACGATGGGCACAAAATCGGCGTAGAAGACGCGCAACGATACAGCTCTCATGCCACCATAATCAGCATTGAACCCGAATACGAGAAAGAAGAGAATGCGTGGAGGAAACCAACGCTGACTCGGCGGCGCTCTTCCACTGCTGTCGATTTCCAGCTGAAACAGGTCCTGGTCGCCAGTAATGTGCCAAAAGAGTCCATCGACACGCTGTACCAAAACCGGAACGTAAGACCTCGACGGACATGGTGTGAGCGTTTCTCGACCTGGGCACGGAGGACTCTGTTCAACGTGAGCTTTGGTGATGTAGAAAATTACTTGTTCGCATTTGCATCGGTAAAATAACCATGAATTAAGTGTCAATCAATCAATACCTCAAATGCACACTTTTTATTCATGCCCTGATTGCCTGATTCTAGTGGGAGGTGATGGAGAAGAATTCTGGACCGCTCACTCGTGGTCTCGACTATCTCGTCTACCGAATGCTGGAGTTGTTCACTTCGGTCGTCTTCTTCGTGTACTTTGCGTCTCGCCGCCGGCTTCCCACAATCGGAATCGGGTTTTGGAGCCAAGTTCCCCACATGCTGTACTCGACGATCTACGCATACAAGATTTATGTGCTGGACGAATCACGGCAGAAGGTCACACAGGCCGCGGACAGAGGCGAAGAGTACTACAAGACGCTTGGAGAGCTGTTCAACAATCCTGAGCCCAAATCTACTCCCGTGTCGAATGAGCCAGGGGCTCCCGTGTTCAGGCTCAACGAACTGTGTCGCATCAACAAAATCCTGTGGCTCCTCGGCAATCTGCAGTACACAGCCGTTCTTGGCGTGGTACTCATCGACTGGATCACAGTCGGGACGGGGTTGAGGAAGAGCCAGGTTGATTCCCTGTACAACTCGTTCACGATGCTCTACGTCATAATGGACGTCATGGCCACCGCCTTCCCGCTCCGGATCGGACACATCATCTACTCGTGGGTCTACATTCTCGTGTACAGCAGCGCCTCCATCTTCATAAATATGGTCACCGGCATTCCCACGTACAAGACACTGGACTGGATTAACGCCCCAGCACACGCGGGCGCCATGATCGGGTTTTTCCTGTTTGGAACACTCCTCATGCAAGTGATTCTGGTGGGCCTCTCCAAAATCAGGCACTTTATCATGGTGTACGGGGCCAATGCACCAGAACTGGAGTTGCCCTCGGATTTCGAGGCCGTAACCGCAGCTGCGCTCGAAGAGTCGTCAGAAGATGAGGCTGCAGGCAAAAAGGGAGGTGAAGATGGAGAATTCACAGAAGGCTATCACCACCTGGATGCGCTACCCCATGGCACCCGCGTGACTGGAATCCAGGATCCCGACACCGGCGTAACAGACTTCAAACTTCTTTGGGTTGTGACTCCAGCCGAATTTGACCGGTACCTGGAAACTCACAAAGAACTCACGCCTGCTGAGCGCCAAGATTTGCTACAGGAATATGAGGTGCAGAAAGTTCGCAAGCGAGAACAGCCAACGGCGGCTGCGGCTGAGCCCCGTACAGAGTCTGAAAGCAAACGAATTCAACATTCCTTCACTCGCATGAAGTTCCAGGCAGCGACCAAGGAGTTTCTCAAACTGTTTCAAATAGTGAGGAAGCAAAATACGGGCGAGTCGATTGCGAAGGGAGCTCAACCCGAAATCAAAACAAGAACGCGAGAACTAGCGCCAGGGCCAATGAACTCTATGAAGGCACCGGTGGCACCGCAGACTGTTGCATCTCCAGCCGTACCACTGCTAAAAGTACAGCCGCAGGCGCAGCGGCAGCCACCACAGCTGACGGCTATGAAGAGAGTTAGGCAGCCTCGACAAGTCTTAATAAAACGTAGCGCCACGATGATAAAGAAATCTGACTTATTTCCTCCAGCACATGGGTCCGCGCAAGCACCGTCTGAAGGCGAGACTGGCGACTCAAAACTGCCTTCGCCTTCCACATCCCACCCACATTTCGAGATTAAGTCAGCCGCGTCCCCGTCCACGTCTGCGGCGACGGCTTGTGCTCGGACGCAGGCCAAAGAACGCCGAACTCGTGCCCCAACTGCGAAGGTCGCAGGGACACGACAACATACATCAAATCGCGAGAACGGAGCAAGAGCTGGTGCTTGGGCGGAGGGAGTTTATTGACTTTTCGAATGCCGAAGATCTGAAAGAGCAGCATCAGAAACCAGCACAACATTTAAAGACACAGACCAGACGGACGTCGAGCAAACCAAAACAGGAGGAAAAAGCCCAGCCCCAGCTTCCGGCTGCTACTGGATTGGCACACTCAGGGCCAAAAGTGTGGCCTGAAGCGAATTTGCCTCAGAAGCCGAGGACACAGCCAGATCGAGAAGTCTCTAGATCGGAAGACCGATTTCGAGTGCACGTGCGTATGAAGAGACCCAAGTCGCTCAAGCGCCTCCGCCCAAAATGGTGGTATTGAATTTGAATGTGAACACAACACATTAGAAAATAAAAGTGTTTCATTTCTGTGTTACATTTTGTGTCTATGCCTCATGCCTCATTACTTACTAGAAGTCTAGCAGTAATGAAATCGTTAGTTCTAGAACTTGTTGAAAAAATAGAGCAAGGCTCTCCCGGTCCAATTTGCAGTACTGCCCGATGGACGGGCGCCAGAAGTCTGCGGCCAAATACCTGAGGTTCGCCTTGTACTCGAGCATCTTCAGCGATCTGTCTTCGGTGCACTTCTTTTTCCACCGGGCCACTATCTCGTAGCCGATCGTGTTCATATCCGCCACTTCGATCCAGACCCGCTGGGTCAAGAGGAAGATTAAAATGCTGCCAGTAGGAAACAAGAAGTACGTGCCCCAGTTGATCCTTCCAAATAGTTTAATGGAGACGTACACACCGAAAATGAAAGGCAGTCCCAAGAAAACAAAAAGCTGCGGTAGGAGGACCGTGCTTATATTCGTTTCGTTGAAGGATTTGCCAAGGACGAAGAAGGCGACCACAATCTGCTTCTCGGCGACGGATGGAAAACGACCTTCGTCGTCACACTTCAGGAGCACACTCGCCCAAAAGTGAGCGACCTCGACGTACATGGCGCCACAGAACGCGACGAGCAGGAAGAATCCGTACAGGAGTCGTATAAAACTCATGTAAACGAGGACGGCAAGAATTCTGAACTCCAGGGTGTCCAGTGCCGGCACGCAAAACACGAGAATATTGTAAAAGTATCTGAAACGCAATCACAAGAAATTAAACTCGTGCGAAGAAACAAGGATAACTCGATAACTGTTCGCATCAGCACAGCAAGGAAAGCTGCTACCTCCGAAAAGGATCGTACGGCTCTGAGAAGAGTGAAGCAATCAGAATCGTATGCACGATCGAGATTGGCTCCAGGAAATTGCTGAAGGGGACAATGAAATGACGGTACACACGAAGCTGTGCGGCCAGGGCCGCCTGGGGCAGCCGCAGGCTTTGGAAATGCTTGTCAACGAAAAACATGTTGTTGAGCAGGAACATAAACTCGTCCGGATGTTGTCTGGTGAAGGACGCGATCGCATTTCCGAGGAACAACCCGCTGAGGTACATGCCAAGCACGAATGCGTGATGGAGGTCCAAATTGCCTTGGCGCAGGTCGATTGCGAATGCGAAGCTGATGTAGATGACGATGACGGTCAAGCCCCGTGAGATGAGCCAATTGAAGAAAAGTTTGACCTTGTTTCTTGTACGTACCATTTGCAGCTTGTCCGAGTACCAGTCGCACGGGACGAGGCAGAAGAAGGCCATGAGTGTGTACACAAATTTCAGGCGTGTCAATGCGGACTTCGTCACCATTTTGAGTGTTTGACTGTCTGACTGGCTCCAGGCTTGAATTTCGACTGACCATGCCTGCAAACTGCCGCATAGGCCATTTTCTAATTTAAGTGCTTCCTTTTTAGAGGAGTTTCTATTTTAATTGCAAACTTATCGTCTTTCTCAACCTTCGTGGAAAATAAGTCGCTTACAAATTCTGGTTGCAGTCTTTGCAAATAAAAGGTACATATTTATTGGTTTCACATTGCTAATGACTTGAATTCGTTTGCCGAGTTTTTCATTGCTGCATTTCACTTTTCAATATTTAATCGAGCGATATCGATCGCAAGTCGCAAGTTGGAACTCAAAAAGTGAATAAACAATTCATTGTGCAATTGCCAATTTAATTTTCAGTCGTCTTTCGCCTAATATTCGAAGGTTACAGCTAGTTTTAAGATGAAGGCATGAAAAACTGGCCTGGGAATTAAAAGTTCAGCAACAATGAAATGCTTTGGTCGACAACCTGCTGACAAAATAAGAGAAAAGTTTCATGGTTGAAGCAGCAGTACGCGCCGATTTTTGGCCGGTAGAATTCTGCATTCAAGTACTTGAGTCGCATCTTGAACTCCCGCATCTTACGCGATGGGTCTGCCGTCACCATTCCCTGCCACAGCTTGAGGACTTCCTCCATGATGACATTTGCGTTGGCGATTTCCGTCCAGGCTCGCTGCGCAATGACGAGGATTCCGCCGGCTCCCGTCGGGAAAAGGAAGTAAGTACTCCAGTTGAGCTCCCCAAACAGCTTGATCGAAGCGTAGATGCTGATCGTCAGAGGCACCATCAGAAGGAAGCCAGTTTGGGGCACGAGGGTATTGTTAATCGCCGATTCGTTGTAGCCCTTCCCAAGCATAATGAAAGTACGCATGAGGGATCTTTCGGCGGCGGTTGGAAACCGCACTTGCCCTTCTTTGCCTTGGTCGCATTTACATTTGAGCAGCACGCTGGCCCAGAAATTGTAGGACTCTATATATTGAGCTCCGACGAAGGCGTACAGGACGAAGAAGCCGTACATAAGACGGATAAAACCAGCGTACAAGATGACCGTGGCCACTTCGGAGAGTGTGCAATCGAGTTGGGGCACGACGTACACGACAACGTTATAAAAATACCGACGGAAGGGGTCGTACGGCTCGGAGAACAGGGACACGATCAGTACGGTGTGAATTATCGCTATTGGCTCCATCAAGTTGCTGAAGGGGACGATGATGTGACGCTGCTCTGCTTCTTCAGCCTCGACGGCGGCCCGGGGCAGGTGAAGCCCCTTAAAGTACGAGTCAATGAAAAACGTGCCGTTCACTATGTGCACGAGGTCGTTCGTGTGATTATTCACGACGTTTGAAATCGAGACTGCGAAGAGCAGCCCACTGAAGTACATTCCCAACACGAATGCATAATGGAGAGCAAGCCGGTTCAGGTACAAGTCGATGGCGAGCGCGATGCCAAAGTAGACGACGATTGCTTGAAGGCCAAACTTGATTAAGAAGTTGAAGAAGAGTCTGGCCTTGAACTTGGTTGGGACTAAACGAAGCTTGTTGGAATCCCAGTCGCAAGGAATCAGGCAGAAGAAAGTCATGAGAGTATACGCGAACTTCAGGCGCTTCAGAGCACGTTTGCTCAGCATTGTTCCTTGTCCGATGTTCTTTCCACGACGCGCCGGGTGAGTTATCTGGCTAAATTAAAGAAGCACTTTCTTACGTGAAGACTTTTTGGTCTTTGGAAAATGAAAAATCGGCGAGCACGATTTTCTACTCTGGATTAAACAACTAATTCATAAAATATTCATCCCGTCATCATGCAGAGTGCGTGTTCATGGAATCTAACCGAAAATTCTAGGCGTGTTGCCTATTATTCACGCTTTTCGGTCAGCAGTGTCTAAGCATTATTTATAGAATTAAAGCATGTCCGGGAAATCTTTGCACTTTTTCGTGCATTGTGTCATAAAAAAATTGTGCAACGATTTCCTGGACATGGTTTACTAACCAAGAATCTTCAATATTTGATAAAGCATCACATTTCATATAAGCCCTGAACCTGAGATTTGTTAATTTTTGAAAAGGGCAAATCCGAATGCAGCAATGGAGTTTTTATTCTTTTATGCCTGAATTGCCCGAGTCGCAGCTGGAGCCCGACGAAAGAGAGAATCTGTTGAATATTAAATGACGTGCCTACGTGACTCCATGCCGATTCTAGCCGAAGCAAGCTGGATAGACTGGCGATCTGCTGCGATTCTTCTTCTTTTGGACTCCTGTGTTTTGATCACGCTGCATGCCTGTAATGCGATTATGCAATCCAATCGAATTACATCAGACAGCAAGCAGCAGAGAGAGCAAGAAACTGCATCAGGATAATTACGACTACGAGCGAGGCATACCGTAATGGCGCAGTTAGTACGTCCCGCGCACTACCCAAATCGGGAGCTCGGTGACCCGCGCATAATTTGAGCCAGCTTGACTTTTATTCACACTTTCGCAAATTATGAATCATGCATTGTCATTATCGGAGGCATAATCAGTAAATTCAATATTAGTTTCCTCTTCAGAGTCTGCGTCAATAATCAACTCATTATTTTCTATCTCGTCAGGATCCTCTTCAAGCTGAAGCTCAGATATGCGGTTA